>JAQIVE010001886.1:0-22376 GCA_034698285.1 Sminthurinus bimaculatus | reverse complement strand
CCCGCATAAAATATTCCTGCTCAATGTGCATTACGATAATACGCAAATTTTGAAAAGTTTAAAGCATTTTTTGATCGTAGGAGAAAGTCTACATGGAATTTTTTATACAGTGAGTCTGTTTATCCGTTTTCCACGTCATGGTTCCATTTGTTGTTTGAGTTTCCACCAGAAAAGCAAAAACACTCAAGGATCGAGGCGGGAGATGGAGCAGGTTGTATTGATTTCCCTTACTTCTATCTTTTGTTGCAGTTGCCTTCACTTTGCGGTACTATTTGGTTATGTAAAGAACTAAATCATTGCAAGTATTTTCTAGACTTGATTGGGCAAAATTGCTCGCAAAACAGCACCCCAGTGTGTACCTTAAGGAAAAAAGATACACGTTTTTAGGTCCAGGTAAACTGAGAAATCAACTGTACAAAAGTTTTTTTTCAAGCTTTGGCTCTGACTCTGGTTTTGGTTTTGAAGGCGAGTGAACAATCCAATTTTTGGGCTTTATTCGCATCGTTATTTGCTCGTCGATGGGAAACTTGGGCCGCGGTGACATGCATGACACTGAAAATTTTGTGAAGACCGTGAAAAATTTACATTGTTCACTTTACATAGGTCCTAGTTAATTCTTGCAACCGTAATGTAAACGCAGGTACTATCAAACTGGAGAGTTGTACGTTGAAAAGTCAAGTTAACTAAGGAACACAGTCAAAAGTCTTTACTTCTTCCCTTCCCCTGCTCCAGTTTAAGTTCAAGTTTTTACAAGAATAGAAAGAGGCGGAAGGCGGAAGAACGTACAAGGGAAAAACAAAGATGAATGTATGTATATGTGTGTGTATCTAGAAAAAGGAGTGAAATTTGCTGGTGGGTTGCAATTTTTCAGACCAAGATTTACGACTGGATCCTGGAACAAATAAATGCATTCTTAGACATAGACATGAACTTATATAATATATATAGAAGAGAAACACAGGGAGCGAAAAAGAACGGGAAAAACTACAGTTTTGTTGGCTTATATACTTTAAGCCCACAAAAGACAAAGTTAGTGAGACAAAAGATATGCCGGTTTATTTCTCGTGGAGCTTCTCCCCTACATTTCTTTCCCTTGTTCTTTTTCCTTTCTGAGGGTTTCTTCTTTTTCTACTTCTTTTCTTCTTTTCTTCTTTCTCTTCTTGCTGGAAATCTGGAGAAAAAACTAAAACTAAAGTTGAGTTTGAGTGACTCTTTTACAGAGGTTACATACTTATTTTCTACAGTAGACTTTACTTGGTTCAACTCCGTTCAGCTCCCTTCACTCTACTTCTACTCGACTCTTAATCCTCCGTAATGCGTAATGTGTTGACACCTTCATGCCATATAGATATGGTTTCTTTCCCCCGTTTCCTTGTTCCTCCCTGTCTTGTCTCCTTAGTGCGTCACCGAGGATTTGACTGTTTCAGAGATTGTTTGGAGATTGGAGGTAATTTCACCCTTTGTCTAATTCCCCAGCCACCATCATCCACCAGCCACATTGCACTGTGTGTGACTTGACTTGTGCGAAATGTAAAACTTGTTGAAGTGTAAAAGTCCGTGTCGATGTCGAGTTCTAAAGAGAGTCTTCGAGTTTTTGGAGCTGGAAAAAAAACTCCCCTACATGGAGAAAACTTGCAAGTAACTACAGTATTCAGAAGTAAACGAGATTCCTAATCGCAACCCTAACTGTCTTATTCGTATGTATGTAGGTTCACTCATTTGTTCAAAAAGTCTTCCCGTTTCTCACCAGAATCTTATGTATGACGGATAGAGGCAAAGGAAATGGGAAAATTTTGCAGATAAAATATTCTTTTTAAGCTGCTTTTTATTACCTTTCTTTTCTTGGTACAATTCCACATTTTGTGCATCTGCTAATGAAGATGACCTTGTAAATATTAAGTCTAATCATTAGTTAAGAGTTAAGAGGACACGAATTTTTTTAACTGTGTAATTCATTAAAATCTTCAAGTTAAGCGAGCTCCATCAAATAGTGAACTTTGTGGTCCAACTTGTGAAAAAATGCTTCCGTTCTATACATGGCAATCCCCTCTCGCCTTTTTCCGCTGTGGAAATGACACTGAAGCAAGCAACCAAGAAGCGAACCCGCAGAAGAAGGAAGAAGTGGTACAACAAGAGAAAGGAAAGGAACAAGGAGAGCTCTTTAAAGAAAAGAAATAGTAGTTAAAGAATAAAGAAAAGAAAGAAATAGATGAAGAGAGTCAGGCCAAGTTGAAGTCACTCTCCGCAGTCTATCTGTCTAAGAAACTCTCACTCAGCTCAGTTCAGTTCAGTTCTACTCAACTCAACTTGAGTCAATTCAAATTGCCAGCTTATTGAGTAAATCTACAAGTCTGCAATGACGACGAACAAGATAGAAATATATAGGAAAAAGACGGCAAAGCAAAAGTCATATGTAGTGAAGCCAAACAAGTCAAGTCAAGTCAAGGCGATGCCAGGAAAAGAAGGCAATGGACGAAATTTACTTGAAGTAAAAATGCAACGATGTTCTCGTTGTACTGTACCCCCTTACTGTATACACATCATTTCTCTATTCGCTTCATACTTCAGTTGCAGAAAAAGAAGATTTCGGAGCAAGGACGTCATATCAGTTTAAATAAGTCCAAATCCAAACAAACTGCACGGGCTTTCATGTAGTTACATTGTATGTAGTATGTACAACGTACAATGCGTTACGCTCTTCTTTCGTCTTTTCTATGTATAATGTATACTCAAGGAACAGCGAGTGCAGAGAAGTAACATAACATAACATCAAGTCTGGAGGGATGTCAGGATAAAAATCCAATTCTCTACTATCGCCTTTTCCCGCACACTCTGCACAGTTCACTTTACAAAGTACCCCAGCATCTTATGGCTTCTTATGTCATGAAAGGCAGAGCATGGCATGGCATGGTACGGTATCAATTACAATATGCATGTGGGGTATAAATTGGTTTCACAAAACCGTATCTGTATTTTCTCCCAGCCACTATTGCTTATGCTTGTGTATATGCGTATGCTTATGTGTAGCTGTAGCGAGCTGATTTCGATTCTCCTTTTTCTTGGAATGTCCTACAAGGGAAAGTTAAAGAGAGAAAGAAAGAGTACAGTGAATGTTGAATAGGACGAGAGAGAGAGAGAGAGTCGACGATCATTCTTTACATCTCTGTCTCTGTCTCTTCGTCCTCCGCTTTCTCCGCTGCCTTTCTTTGTTACAATGGAAAAAGGCAGAATCTGAATCCGGATCCGAATCCAAATCAGAATCAGTTCCAGTTCCAGCTCTCTCCCTTTTTGTCAAGCTGGAGAGAGAAGATGGAGTACAAAAGAAGGAAAGGAAAGGAAAAGAGCTGGGCCGTGGAATATGGAGTTGGTATGGTAGCAGAGGGAGCATCCTTATGTTTTCCACAGATAAAAGAATGAGATTCCTTCTTTCCTTGGAATGGAATGGAATGACATGGCATGGCAAAGGAGAGGAATCCACACATGTACGAGTGGACGACTGGATGGAAGGATGGATGAATGAATGAACGAATGGATTTACTTTTATACACATACTATTTATAGAGAAGGAACGACGGCTGATATGATACGATGTGAGCTGACTGCGTCTATACAGTGTATATGCATATAGTCTTTGAGTTCGTCGTACAGTAGTTATCTGTGACTCCCTCCTCAAATTAATCAACGAGAGAAAAAAACAATCTGCAATCTGTAATGGGCTAACAAATTAGTCTCTGTAAGACTGGCTGAGAGTGGTGCCAGTGCGACGACGACGACGACGAATACGGATACGGATACGAATAAGAACACGGAGAGAAATAGGAATATATACATACATAGGAATAGGAATACTTTGCCAGCGGAGATGCAAATCAGCGCTGGCTCAGAACAAAGTCACGACTAATTATCCAGTATGTCTAAATGCCATCATTTCCCTTCACTCTCCTATCTTCGTTTTCTTTGCTTTCCTTTCTCCCGCCTCGTGCTTCTTTCTTGTGCTCTCCTTTTCCAGTCCCCTATTCATTTTTCCTTCGTATGTATGCATTTTACATAATATGTATGTACAATAGATGTACACGGAGAAAAAATTGTGTGGAGCAAACGACAGTTACATTCTCTTGATTCATGTCTCCGTCTTGTAATCCCAATTTTTCCACGAGGAGTTCATCAAGTCAACTGTCAACTTGAAAAAGCAGAGAAAAGAGCAGAGTAGAACCAGAGCAAACCAGACAAGGCCACAGACCAAGCAAGACAAGATGAGATGAGAGGAGACAATTTCCAGCTATCCTTTGTAAATAGCCTTGCCAGATTTGTTATTTGATGCAGGACTGCGATTAGTAGAACATGATATTACGGTACATAATATGGCTGTGTACACATAATGTATGTATAATGTATACTGATAAGAATGTACCTAGAGCGTGGCATTCCATTTTTCTCAGCTCCTTTTTAAATTTTTCACGGTATATTATGCATAATACATGTATGTATGTAGAGTGGAAGTATGTACATAGTTGGATACGCTCAAATGTCAAGAGTCTTTTTGAAATTTTTAGGAAAAATGGAATGCCAAATGCCAACTCAATTTTTTTCTTTTGCTGGAGATAAAAAATGAAGCATAAAATGCGATAGGTCATTTGACATTGACTAACAACACTGAATTCATTAATCATCTTCGTCTTCCCAACTCTTCATTCTTCATCAGCATCTGGGCTTTTGAGGAAGAACAAGTCGAGCCAAATTACGTTCAGATTAAAAACAAAAAATAATTTTTTGCAGGTCAAAGCGAAAGCAAATGCTGTTCCTTGTCCTGATAAGGAGAACGGTTGTCAGTCATAATCTTGATAGAAAAGGCCTTGAACTATGTTGGTTTCCTTTAATTAGACGTTGACTGAAATAAATACGTGAAATACGTCAAAAAACCTGACAAAATTTCTCAGCATTTTTTTGATTTTATCGGCGGAAAAATACAACGTCAACCGGAGTACACGTTTTCTGTTTTACAAAACTTGTAGAACCTTTTTCGATCTTCATTTTCCCCTCTTCTCTTACTTTCCCACAATTTTGCCCCCTCTCACACCTTTCCGTGAATATCTTTGCATGCTCTGCTCACACCTGCTATTTCTTTTGCCTTTTGGTTTTTGCTCTAGTTCGTTCCACACAACTGCATTTCCATTTCCTCGCGAGTCAGAGCACACTTGGATGCAAATCTTCTCCATTTCTATACGGCTTTGCATCCTCCTCATCTTTGCCTTTGGTTTTCCACCACAAAAAATACAAGCATGTGGAATATGGATGCAAGCTCACACTCACGCTTTCATTCTTTCTTTCTTTCTCAGCCACAACTTCAACTTTAAATTCGAGTACGAATTCAAATTCAAATTCAAATTTGAGCATCGGAATCAGCACCAACATCCACACCAGATCAACGCCGCAACCAAACCGATACTCCGACCGAAAGAGAGAGAGAGAAAGTAAGAGAGTAAAAATCAGAAGGGGAAGACAGAAGAAATAGAGACATTGAGAGAAAGGACAGAACAAGAGAGAAAAAGCATTGGCAATATCTTATTGGGAATTGCCTATATTGTCTGATGCATACGAAATTATGGCACAAAACTGTGCATTTCTCCACAGCACCAACACACAAACATACACTCTACACTCCCGCTATTTCGTTCTCTCCTTTGTCCTTTATCGTGCTGCTTGTGAAAATTCCTGAAGTAGCAGCACAACCTTCAAGTCATTCTTTTGCCGTTCCTCCCTTTCTTGCTCCCTCATCTGAACTCAACTGAACTGGATGCGAGTGCGAATGTGAATGTGAATCTGAATATCCGAATCCGAGTCTGCATATTGAGGAAATGTATCGTCTAGTTTGCCTCCGAATAAAATACTATTTCTTCCCTTTGTTCATTGACGTTTGGGAGAAAGTGGAAGTGGAAGAGATGCACAGGAGCAAATACCAATACAAAATATGTATGTATATACGCTGGTGTGAAAACACAAGATTCTTCATGTACTCTTCTTTGAGTAACGTAAAAACAAAATTTTTCCTTTATTTTTGCCGGCGTTTTCCAAAAGTGCGTAAAGAAAATCCAAGTAAAATTTTAAAGTTGGAAAAAAAGAAGGGAAATAAGTGTACACATACATACACACACATCTACACTCCTTTATGTTCTCCATATTGTTATATATGACGGCTTTATCTTGGCATATGAGCGGTTGTACATTTCCCCATATCTTCTCCTGCTTGTCTGTTTGTTGAAGACAAAGAAGCCTTGCTCGATATCAAGACACTTTCTATATTTTTCCAGGACGTATAGATATCTACTCTAGTAAAATGTACAGACCAAGGGCTCTACCACCTTGTGAGGTTATTTTGTGTGAGTGGAAGTGAGAATTTGTAAACAAAATCGATTTACATCCCGAATACTTTTGTCTATTTCTCTATTTTCCCATTCCTTTCCTTTGTACTCTGCTGTACTGTACTGCACACTGTACTGAATTGCACTGAATTGTATTGGATTGTATTGTATTGCTTTTTGCTTTTTGTCTTCCCCGATGCGGCTTGTTCGCTTCTGTCTTGTCTTTGCCTCCTTTCCGTTCATGTATAAATTGTATACATATACAATGTACATACATATCTCGGCGTGAGTGGCTCCCTATCCATCGCATCGCATCCCATCGTCCTCTTTATTTGGCTCCTTCCTTTCCGTGTTCTCCTCCGCCTCCTCATGTATTTTGTATCACTTGAAACACTTTGACAGTGCCAAAGGAGAAAAACAACTGTCGAGGAGCAAACACAACGGCTCAAAGGAAAAGGCCAGAGAAAAGGCAAAGCAGAGATTCAAAGAAGGGAGTGCTGTTGTGTTTTGCCGCTCCATTCTGCTGTTGCTTTGCACTGTGTGTGTGTGTATGTGTATGTGTGTGTGTGTCGGTCCTATTAGAGTAGCAAATCTATCCATCTCAATCCAAGTACAATTTATAATGCCACGTTTTCAGATCACAACTCTGCAGATAAGGCATCCAGGCAGACGCCACTGGAGAAATGCACAGTACACAGTCATGTATGTATGTATGTATTTTGGAGAAGTAGGAGGAGGCGGGCGAAAAAAGTCAAAGCCAATGTCTTTATTTACAACAGTCACAGATTTCTCCGGCTCCAAACGGAGAAATCTCCGTCCTCCATTTTCATTCATTCTCCATAGGGAAGGAAAGAACAGGGACAGGAGCAAACGCAGCCCAAGAATTCGATTTATATCCATGTATTTAAACAGTCGTGCTAAATAGATTCAGCACTTGGACCTGCACAGTTAGTCTGTATGTATACAATATACAACTTATTGGAAGCTGGAAGACGATGAAAAATATCAACGCGAAAGACGAAAAAAGTGGAGGACGCATTTTCTGTACTTTCGCTGCCTAAAAACACAATAAATTCCCACGAAAAGATGCCTGAATCTACGCATGCATTGTAAATCGCCTTTCGTCCTCATTTCGAAGGTGGAGGAGACGAGAGGAAACCAGTAACCAGCTAATGTAATTTTAAGACCGATTACAATCCTAATTTAGAGGCAAAATTGAGCCGTAATGGGCCCAACTTACCGAAACCACAGCCAAACTCAAGCCAAGAAAGATGGACTAAGGCAAGGGGGAAAGCAAAGCCATGATCAGATATTTCTACAAAAATCCCGTGTTAATTTCTTAATTAATTGCCAAACTCCGTTTTTCACCTATTTTACGGCCTTATCTAAAAATCCTGAATTTTCTTGGACTTTTTGGAGCTGGCGGAGATTATAAAGCAATACTTGAGCATTTTAAATATTTTTAATGGCTTGAGCTTGGTGGGTTTGATAAACAAGAAGGAAGAAAATGTGTTGGCCGAAAGAATGAGAAGGCAATAGAAATTATCAAAGTATAAAATATGAACTGAGTATAATTTAGTTGGCTGGGACTCAAAGCTCAGTGTCATTGACAAGTCAACCCCAAAGCCACGTGAAATTGAAGGGAAAAGTTTAAGTGATGGTAGAAATGAAAGTGACGGGGAACATGCGGAGGAGCAAGCAAGCACAAGCAACAGTGTATGTATGTAATGGAAAGTTTTTTTGAGGAGACGCTTGTTTGTCTGGACGATGTCTTGGAGACAATGTAACTGGTTAGTATTGTTTTGCAACTTGTAGATGTATGTAGTCCAAGATGTCGGAAACAGAGTGGAAGAAGCCTGGACACAAGACACTGGACACTGATGTTTATTGGATGAGCGTGCCGTGAAAAGGCCGGATGCTACGGTCGTATATACATTATATATATACTACAGAAATACATGTATGAAATATAGACAAACTCCCTTGATCTTTGTGTCTGATTTCCTTGTCACACACGCATATTCGAGTAGACTGCGTGCATACATACAAACATATAGTGGACATGGAAGAATAAAGTTAATGTTGATTCTGATTCTCATGCAGATGGATTGCTGGCTAAAACTTTTCTACACGTTATATTTATATACTGACAGTACACAGGGTACGCTGCACAATATGCGTGTGGCTGTAGATGCACTTTCTGCAGCGGACTATAATTTTTACTTCCACAACTAGCCAAATAACCGCCCACGCCCGGCTACACCATATCATAATGTAGATATTTAATACACACGTACAAATCTCGTACGAACATGAACTTGGATATATATGTACAATGTACATGGACATGGTCCGAATCATTTACAATACGAAATTCACGATAACTGACAGGCATAAAATGTGCATTGGACATTGCGCAGACATGTATACTGTAAAAGTACCGACAAAAAACAACGGTCGTGACAACAGAGAGTATACAATAGGAGGCAATGAAGTTGAGCACAATATGTACAAACAAGGACAGGACAGAGTCTCTGTTTTGTGGTGCTAGTAAAGAAGAAACTACGGAGGACATGGAAAGAGATTCGTAGGAAAACACAGCCAAAAGAGTGGTTGGTATATAAATTATGGACGCACCACTTTTTGTCTTTTCTTTGACTCCGGTTCCTTTTCTACTTGTTATTGTTTTATTTTGTTGCATGCGCTCTTTCTAACTTCTCGGTTATTGTTGTTTTTTCGTAGTTGTGATGCTCAAATGCTTGATTTTTGGACAACTGCAAAAAATTTCTGGCTGTGATTACAAACTTTGAGAAAAAATTAATAAGCACTGTCTCCATTCTGCAAAAGCTTGTTAGAAAGTCTTAATAAGCGAGCGTTTTTTCGTCACACCCTCAAAGAGTGTAAAACTAAAAGCCTTGGAGATGACACGCGTTCCAAACTGACAAATTTGGTGGAAGTGAAAGTAACGTAAAGCAAGTTGAAAAATAAAAATCACATTTAATGAAAGCCAGGTCTTATACTTACCTACAAACATATATGTTGTGTGTATTTATTTATTATGTATACAGGTGAAGAATAAAGGTACAATATGCCCAAAATACACAGGTGAAGAGCAGAACCGTCGCCATCATCATGAGCAGGAGCCTCAAAACAGTCAGCGATTGAACACGGGATTTTGGGATACGTATTATTATCCGATTGAACTTAATGAGAGAAAATTGGACTCCAGCGAAGCCCAGCTTCTTCACCACCACAACGGACTCAATTACCCGTCAAGTCCCGTTGACACACGCAGGCACACATATACATACAATACACACACACAGACGCATAGACAAAAGACACGCAGTAGATAATAGATAGATACGCAGCAGCATCGAGGAGACAAATAAAAGATAAACCACAAGAGCCTACAAAGCCCTGTGTACTGCACACCTCCGTCCTTCTCTCTCTCTCTCTCTCCATCTCTCTCTCTCTCTTTCCAACATTCGTATGACATTGTGTTTGTGCGTACGTGTGCCCCGCACAATACACGGCAATACAACACAATTCAGTGCACAAAGCTCATGTGTGTTTTTGCAAACCGTTCTGGATTTCCCCGTGTACGTAATGGCTATGTATATAGTGCATACATTATACGTGTATGTACTAGCTGGATTCACACCGACTCATTTTCTATATACCTCATTTATTTGTGCGGCTCGGCTTGGGCTTTCATCGTATATTTCATGGATGTACGACAATAGCAATGGCAACGACAACGACAATCACAATCACAATGACAACCCCAATAACGCCGGCAATGGTAGCCACGAGGCGAGACTACACATACATTGGCGATGGCTTTCGTTAAAGCAAAAGCCGCTCGACGATGATGAGCAAAGGCACGCAAGTTTTGTTTCCAGATTATATTAGCGTCGACATGAGCATCAGCATCAGCATGACCATCAACATGAACATAGACATAGACATAACACTACATGTGTACTGACTTTGACTTGTGCCAAAGTGAGAAGACGAGTCAAAGGGAGTCAACGGCAAACTACATACGTGTAATACATATTATATTACACATGTATTACATACGGGTGTTAGAGAAGGAGAAAATCCATCCATTCCATTTCATCCAGAAAGTCAAGTAAAGTCTAGCAGAGTCGAATGGCATCAGATGGATTGAAATGGTGAAATAGATGATGGAAAGACAGCAGGCTACAGGTCAGCTTGCCATCATTACCTGGACAACTTTCATTCATTATTTACGGAACCATCCATCCATTGAGGAGTTCAGTGTCTTCCGTCATTGTTAGGGATAGGGCGAAGCCCATCCCTATTGAATTTGTAGCGTTTTCACCCTATTTTTCTATATAGGCACTTGTTAACAAAATTTAAATTTGGTTTTTCTGGGTATGACCTT
Organism: Sminthurinus bimaculatus; assembly: GCA_034698285.1. Lineage (NCBI taxonomy): Eukaryota > Metazoa > Arthropoda > Collembola > Symphypleona > Katiannidae > Sminthurinus > Sminthurinus bimaculatus. The sequence continues at coordinate 11,603 of JAQIVE010001886.1, read as the reverse complement.
TAAAGGGTCAAGTAGCATCATGTTAGTGAATCTGTTTACTGATTTATTCTCGTTGCTTGTATGAAACATAAATAAAATTTTTTAAAGCAAAAACCACGTCATCAACTTATTTTAGTGAGCTTTCTTATGAAAATGCGATTCCCTGACTTTTTCGATGTTAAATGAATGCTAGCAACTCTTGATATCAAGAAGTTATGTGCTAACAAAAAATTTAATAAATTGCAGCATAAGTGTAAAAACAGCCTGATTCTTAAAATCCCAAGAGAAGATCAATAATTTGCTCTATGGCGGTGCTAAAGAAGCAAAGGACTGTCGCCTTTTCAACGAAACAATATTGGCCGACGTAAATCCGAAGACTTCGGACGGACCAAAAGCCTCGTCGCAGCCTTTTATCTTTTTCTGCTTTATGGTGATCGAGAAAACTGGCAGAATTGTCGTTGATCTCTCCGGCCTCGCGAAGCAGCAAGTAGCACACAAACCCCGCGATAAAGGTGGACACAGGAAACGGAATGTACGAGCTCATGGAGCTGCTCTTGAAAGCTCGAACTGATGCAAACCCACCGGCGATGCCACCGACCCACAAGGCAGTGACCAACAAAGGGAGCAGCGAAAATCGGTACATATTGTTGCAATGGGCAGTCATGACGCACATCTTTTGGTAGAAATCAAACTGAGTCGTCGCTGGCTCCGTCCGCATGCGATCCCTGCAATAATCAACGAATGTAGAGATTAGTATAAAGTATTTCTAACTGAAAGATATAAATTAAATTATTTTACTTTCAAAAAATTATTCCATTGTCGGTCAGAGCATATTTTAAGATGCATTCACTAAGCTCCAAATTTGATTTAAATGGCACAAACTTTTATAATAAAGGGCCGAAAAATTCCCAAAATTTTACAAAGGTATATGTTAAACACAAAATATCGGAAAATAAGTATTTTATCGTCGTCGAAAACGGAATTGTTTAGTCAAAAAGTAAAAAACTGAATATTTATAGATCAAAAATGCCAAAAAACGCAACTTTTAGACAAACTGACAAAAGATTGATATTTTGTACACAAACGTCATATTATAAATCCAAACTGGCTACAAAGGTAACCTTTGAACCTAAAATGCCAAAGTAGACATATTTCAAACCCAATTTTACCAAAAAATGCGTATTTTAGATCAAATTTTGCAAAAAGCAGTATTTTAAATCCAATTTTTCAAAAATGGCGGTTTTAGACCCAATTATTAAAAAAACGACAAAAATTAAGCTTTAAAGTTAGGAGTCATTCTCCAAGGCAATGCGCCAACAAATGGTGCCCAGCTAGCATGTTAAAATATGCTCTGTTGTCGGTACAGAAGGCTTTTCATCCAGGCGTTGAGAGCGCACTGTTGAGTCACTAAAAGGAGGATGCAAGAGGACACAAGTTGGGCCCTGCTGTAGAGGATGATCCCTTCAAGCAAGGATAACAGCATCCTGATCACCCTGACTTGAAAAAAGGCTTCCGGCAGATTCGCAGCCATATACGGAAATTGGCCCGGGTTTTTGTAAGACTTGAGGACCATCGGCAAAACTTGAAATTTTACTGCTGCGGGAAACGCCTTGAGCAAAAAATTTAGCTTTCTGCTGTCCATTTTTAGATTTTTCAGGCGTTCTATACAATTTAAAAGCATGTTACATGTAGGCAATATATGAATTGTAATAACTATTGTGTATTCTGGAAAAACTAGAGTTGAAGTTGCCTTCCTGTTGTTGGTTGAAGAAAGCAAAGGAATTGAAAAACCGGGGCAGCTTTTTTGGATCAAAGAAATTTTCCAGTGTGATCATGAATGTTATGAACACACTGGAAACGGGATAGAGACCCTGAATAGCTTCAACAGTCGTCATGTGACCCTGGGTCAAGTTCCAAGCGTAGGATGTAAGGACGCTCGTTGCATGAATAACCCGCAAGCCTACCATTACTTTGTAAACTAGCTCGGTTCCTTTTTCTTTTTTAGATCTTGTAAAGACGATTCTTGCTCCATTTTTTCGAATTGGATCGACTCGCCAAAGGACGCAGCAAAATTTAACCGAGCGCTCAAAATCAAGGAGCAGAAGTCGTATCGTCTCCTTTGACGCCATTCTTTACATAGTTTCCTGTTGAAAGGAAAATGTTTTAAAGTAAAAGAAAACCTGTTTGGTTTGAACTTTTGACCAAAGAACTACAACTCAAACTGAAATCCGCTTTTGCTGAATTTACTGGAAAGTTTATGGCCAAAAGAGAGCACAGAAGGAAAAAAATTGGTATTTTATGTACCTACAAAGAAAGTAGCTCGTGTACATGTAACCTACATAAAACGAGAATGTCAGACACGTTAGCAATACTTCTGCATTCGGCTTCCCTTACACAAAAGCTGCAGCATTTTCAAACCTGAAAAAAATTGCGCAAAATGATTTCTTGCTTTTACGTGATTATTGCCATTTTAAAAAATTTACGGCCTAAAGTATGGCTTTGGACATAAAATTTGCCTTTTTGTAATTTTGGATCGAAACTACGCCCAGTTTTAAATTTTAGGCCCGAAATATGCCTCTTTTGAAATTTTTGCCGAAAATACACCAAAGTTGAAATTTGGGAACCAAAATGTTGCTTATTTTGAAATTTTACATAGAAACCAGGCCTTTCTTTGAAATTTTACCTAATGGTTTTGTCTTAAAAGATGCCATGCCGTAGCGTCCTGCGGGTTTGAAAAAAATTTGTTTTTTGTATGCGTAATATTTAGATAAGGTTAAACACATGATGACTTGTTGAAGTGTGTAAATTGAATAGTGCCATTAAAGAGAATATTTTAACAAAAGGAATGAAATACAATATGAGTTGACGAATCATGCTGAGTGCTAGAACTTAATTAAAACATTTTAGCAATTGATTGCTCGCCTTATCGAAGTTCAAACTGTGTATAACAAATCCGTATAGCCTGAATTGTCTAGTACAGCTCTTAAAACTCGCTGATTGGCAATATCGTCCAACAGAATATGAAATGAGCCTTTTTATGACTTATCGTCTAATTGGTCGGGCCAACCTGCGTCACTTCTTTGAAAGCTACTAAATTATTTGGTATTGATAAAACTCTGGACATTGTTGTTCGCCGCTCGGCTATTAGCAAAATGCTATGGTACTCTAGAACCAAAAATAAATGTCCTCTTTTGTGACTGTTCCCGCCACGTAACCTAGTCGCATTCTCTCATTTTAAAACGCAATGGGAGAATGTGACTAGGTTACGTGGCGAGAACAGTCACAAAAGAGGACATTTATTTTTGGTTCTAGAGTATGATAAATTCAAATACAATTATTCGTTCACAAAAACAAGATCTTTGGTTTCATAAATATTTACTCTTTAATTTAATATATTTTTACATGGTAACCAAGCAGCATTTATTGATATCAAGCCTTTTGAAATGGGGCCTGGTTTTGGAGAATGCCGTCATTGTACAGACGTGTATCTATTGCAGTAGTATTGCCAGATCGAAGTGACAGAGATGTGAACTATCTTTTTGCTCGGGCTTTTCAACGTGTGAGAATTTTTCCGGTTTTTTAGGTTTGCTGTATTTTCGACAAATGTTGATGAAAATTTAAAATTGTGGATGGGAAATTTTTTTAAAAATCTAAGTGCAGTATTTTATTTTTATGTTAAGCCTTTAATGCATCAGGCGCGCTAAAGCGCCTCAACTTTCTGTTTTCCTGAAATTATTTTAATTCTCAGCTACATCATAGAAAATCCTGATTTATCTTTCATACTCTTTGGGAATCTGGGATAATTGGGTAAAATCAAAGTAAAGTCCTGATCCGTCCGGAACACGTTTCATTGGTGGACTTTGACTCGAGAAAATTCTAATTTCTTAATCCATCAGATGAACTCTCGCTTATGTAATTACGCTCGCTTCTCATCCTCAGTTTCCAGGGATAGAACCCAAAGTAGATTTCAAGTACTGTATCACTGTATTTCTGGCCTTGGATATGATATTGCCATCGCCATCACCATGGCATCTGATCAGCCTCTGAATTTAGTCCAGGGAGAAAGTGAACAGCTCCCAGTACGTACGTACATACGCACGACGTACAACTCTGAATAATATGCTCATGATACCAACTACAATATTTGGGCTGGATTTGTAATATTGTAGGATACATTTGATTGCAAGCTCCAGGTGAGCACAGCCAAGTTCACAAAATATCCTGGAATACCTTTATACATGCATACATATATGTAGCACTACTACTACTACTCTTACCGATGCTATCTGTCTCCCCTGTAGGATTCGGGTTTGATATCTGGAGATATGTACACTTGTATGACCGTATGCACCGGTGTAGCGTGTTGCGCTCTTCATTTATCCTATCTTGATATACATACATACATACATACGTGTGCGTGCCAAAGAGTAAAGTCAAAGTATCATAGCGAGCTGTAGCTCTGACCAAGTCGAGTGAATAAAGTTAAATGCACATACATATACATATTCTAGAATTGAGCCTGCTTGAGTTACATTCCCTCTGATTTTCTAGCCCTCGTGTGTATGAACTATATGTACATAGAGAGTACATAGCTTGGCTGGGTTGGCTGGCTGGCTGGTTGCTACTGGAGAGTTTTTATTTAATTACTCTGGAGAGAATTTCATATCCTGTTTATGGCCCCAGCCAAAGTCAAGTTGCTTTACCATGGTTTGCGTTGGTTGAGCTTGACTGGGCTGTAGATTTCCATCTCCATGTAGATTTTCAAGTGGCTCACGTGTAGATGTGTGTATGTGTGTGTGTGTGTGTGTGTCAATATAATGTACTTTGTAAGTCCGGATGAGTGTATTTGAATTGTAAGCAATAAGGGAGAGCGAGAGAGATAAACTCTGCTTGACTGGCTAAACGAATGGAAAAAGGGAACGAACCTCTTTCCAAAGTATGTATGTACAAAGTAGAGAGAGAAAGCGGGAGTGAGAACTGAAATCAGGGTGAAGGATAAACTCGGGAAAAATTGAGCCAAGGATGAAGTGAGTTTTTGGTCAGGATTGTTAGAGTTGGAGAGAGAAGACCAAAAGAAGAGGAATACGTACACGGAGAAATTTTAGCTGCACGAGAGAAAAGTCAGCGTTGAACATAAGTGAATAGGAAATTAAACGGAGCAGGGCGTTTTTAAGAGGAATTGCTGCCGAGGAATTAGGTTTGCTGGAATTGTTGTATGCACCTCATCCAGTAATATCGTGAGTTGTAGATGTAGAGCTAAACTACCGAAAATTGTACTGACTAAATGACTAGCTTACTCCATCTTCAAGTAAACTAAACTCATTGTCAGAGAAATTCTGCAGGTACTCGAACAATGACAGACCGCAGCAAATGAATATATCAAAATATTAAAGATGAGCTAATTTAAAGTTAATGAAAATTTTCAGATTGTGCATGAAAATAAAGAATGAAGCTTCCTAGAGTGTTTTACTCTAACTAAATTTTTATGAGGATTTCACGTTTACACACGCTAAAGATTTTTTGACTCACTTGACCACAGAAGAATCCTGTCACAGCTTGGACAAAACAACAAGAAACTTTCATAAAATTCACATTGATATGTCAAAGAAAAAATAACTCCAACGTGAGGGTGGCGCTGTGGGAATTTTCCAAGGCGTTATCATGAAGGAATTTTTGTATTTGAATTTTCTACTTTAGCTTGTATGTATGTATGCATGTATAGTGTATAGTCTGGGGGCAAACTCAAGCCAATAGCCGTCCACTTCCACGCTTCTGCGGCACCAGGACTCTACATATTTATATTCACTCACCCACGGCTTTATATTCAATTTTGTGAATTGGGACTTCCGGCAAATTGAAGGAGTAACAAGCTTCTTGGTTTTGATGGACTTTTTCCTATCTTGTGTATGATGTGTTTTCCAGTCCAGGTAAACACACACACACACATATATATGTATAAGCACAAATATTTTTTCCATGATGAAAACGAAAACGACGACGAAGAGGATTCCGATCTCTCTCCGTCTTCTTCGTCTAGAGAAAGGCCAAGAAAAACAGGGGGAAATGAAATCCTCCAGTCTGGAGTCTCAAGTCCCACGTTGAGACCATGGAAGGTTGAAAAAAAGAGGGAAGCTTGAATGGATTCTAGATTTTTTGGATTGAGCCCTAAGAAAGATGTAAGATGAAATTTGAAGGGGGGAAGTACATACATAGTAGTATAGCAGTCTGTGGAAAAAGCAAAGGAAAAAGAGGGGGTTGCATGCCTTACATATGTATGTATGCTTGGAGTTTTTTGAAGATATTTTCTCTCTCGCCGACAATTGTTGTTTGTATTTGCCCGGTCCCGGTTTGGTTTGGTTTGGTGGGAGCCGGTGAAAACGTAAAATAAGCAAAATCATATTTTTTGCCGGTATTTCCGCGTGCATGTTTCTATCTATCTATCTTTAGAATGACGTTATATGTAAAAATGTGAATAAAAACAAATATCTTTATTTTTTCCAAGCTCCTCTCTCTTCACTGAGGTTGAGACTGACGACTGAAGCTAAAGCTGTGACTGACTGAAGACCAAAATGTACGAAGATGAAAGGGTAAAAGAAGGAAAAGACTACATACGAATACCGCGATATAAAGATATTTTGTAAAGTTTACCTTTGGATTTTATACTTAGACAGCTCGTTCCCTCTAATCTAATACATTTTTTGAGTTGGACGACGAGGACGACGACAGCGTCGGCTTCTCCATCTTTTTACCTTTCGATTTTTCTCCAGACTTCTTCTTTTACTTCGTCTTCTTGAGACTTCCGCAGCTCCCTCAAGTATTTTTATTTTTGAGAAACAAATTTTCCCTAGACCCCAACCTATTTGACTCAAATTCGAATCCGAATCCGAATCCAAATTCGAGTTCGACCGTCGAAGAGCAAATATCGAGTCGTCGTTCGCTTTAAGATGAAGATAACGTTATGAACAAGACACATACATAGAGATGGAAAGATCAGATGCGATGGGCTTGAGACGGAAAGGGAAGAGGAACTTGCATGGGAAAAAACCAAACCAGAGCATCAAGCAAAACATCCGTTTCCATGGTTTTAATTTTCCACACGCTCTTTGCTGTCCTCGGCTCATCTTCATCTTTATCCTGGTACCACTGTGTACTGTGTACTATGTATAATATACGTGCATCCCTAGTTTTTCAATTTGATTTTGACTCTGACTTTCTCGCCTTCAATTTCCCACTAATTCAATAATATTTCCAGGTAAATCTGCACGCTCTCTTCCCTTCTGGGACTGTCTTTCCTGTTCATTTTCCCTTGGCTTTGGCTTTTCGATTCCCATCGACCCACGTACATTTTATTTAGAAAGCAGAAAATTTTATTACATCTTTATTACGCTTGCACTCCTTTCTTGAGATTGGGAGATAAAAATTCTCTAGTCCCACTTTTTGTAAAAATATCATATTTCCCAGGTTTCATGCCCAAAGGTGTGACTCTGACCGATTGTGTGTGTGTGTGTGTGCGCGAGAGGTTCAAAGTTCTCCATGTCTGTGTATTGTTCAGTAAGTAAATGTACAGCAAGTGGCAAAGTTGTTTTTGGCTCTTGAAAACTAGGAAGTGGAGAGAGAAGGGAGGAAATTAATGAGAAATTTGCATAAATAGAAATAGTTGATGAGGTCCTCCTCCACGTGTGTGTATGTGTGTGTACTCCATATATACATATTTAGCATATGCATGTGTATTAATGCCGTTGGATAGGCCGAGAGTTGGCCTGCAAACGGCCGGGCTAAAGCTAAATGACTGTTCCCTCGTTCAGCGTGGAATATCTAACGTTACATTTAATTGCCAGATAATTTCCAAAGTCCGTTATCAGCTATACACAAATTCTGGCTGTCGACCATAAATTTACAGGGAATAATCAAGATTCGGAATAAGAGTCTTAATTGCGAGAAATTTGTTTTCTATCGCCTCTCCCATCGTCCCGCTCCTTGTCTCTCTGGTTCTGGTTCTGGTTCTCGCTTGGGTGTTGGTGTTGGTTCTTCGTCTCCTTCTCTTCCTCTCCCTCTCAAATAATCCTGGAGCGAGCCAAAAGTAACTAAATACTATGTACTACACGGTGGAATCTGAGTCTGCACATTATTCCAGAGCTGTCCAAGAACAACTTTTACTTTAACTTTTATATTTGGCGAAAAACTGAAGCACAAGCACACACACACACACACATAATATATTAAGTAGCTGTATACATAATGCATTATGTCGGCTTACAAATGAGGCAATATTAGGCATAAAAATTCGAGGGAATAAACTATGCAAGTATTCCAATACATTACCATGAAATTATGCGAGGCTCGTGTCATATATATGGGTATTTGTACGTATGTGCATATAAAGCGGGGAAGAAAGTAGGCAAACAACCCCGGTCGAATAGTAAAATAGTACATAAGCATACCCAACTTTCCACACACATATACACACATGGAAAATAAGGAGACGCATGGCACGGGGCACAACAATCCCTGGAAGAATGAGGAAAAGGGTGAAAGAACAGAAGAAGGAGCCGAGTTTCTATTTCCTTTCGTTAAAAAGTGCATGTGTGCAAAGACGCGGCCCAAGTCAAGTCAACTCTTACAGTTATTCGTACACTCGGAAATGGAGTTGGAGGAGTACTCGTTCGGTCGGTGGGTCGGTGGAGAACAGCTTGATCTATGAAACATAAAATACTTTTAATGACTCAAAAAACCCATTATCATTAATCAAGCTGTGGGAATTAGACAAAGTGTCTTAAAAATTCTCCATTAGACTGTGTGGACACCCGGCACAGCCAAAAAACGAATATATATGTAACCATGCATAATACACACAGAAAAACGAAGGAGGCAACAGAAACAAAAACAACAACAAAAAGAAGCCCACCAAAACCAGCTAACCCTGGTTTGGGCTCTGGTTCTGAGCCGACTTTTTCCAGCTCTTGGCCCACTCAAAATCTGAATTTAAATGTAATTCAAGCTCAAGCTCGAGATTTAAATTTCCACCCAGATTTTCTTCATATATATACATACATATTTTGTACTTTACCAACAATGTGACAAAATGCATATGGAAACCTCATCAAGTCGGGGGAAAACTAACGAGCCCAGACCCATCATAACTAATTATAGTAATAACAGTAAAAAGCGACACCAAAACAACAATGTTGCCATAATCATGTTACACGTGTACATTGTACATGCAACATTAATGATGAAGTTGCAGTAAATAAAAGTGTCAACTCAAGTCTGACTGTACGATGTCACCTGATGCTTAAAAATCTCTAGTTGTACACATTACTTGTTGCAACTGAGGTTAGCAAAAAGCAGTAAATTACACCTTGAATCATCCGAATTTATCAGTCATGACAATCTGTAGTCATAAGTCCTTTTTTCAATCGGTAATTGTTGTCAAGTCACAAATTTTGATGAAAGGCCAGCCGTTAGTGGAGAAAAATAACAAATAGCCAGGAAAGTTATAGCTTCAACTAAAATATGTATGTATGTATGCGCACCCAGCTCTCGTCCCTTTTCATTGTTTCATATTCCAGCCGATGGCTTGGTGCTGAAGAGAGAGAGAGAGAGAGAGAGAGAGAGAGACGGGGAAATAATTCCAGCGTGATTAATTGACTGAACAAACTCGTACAATGCTCAAGGTTCATATCGAGATTGTGCTTGTGATTGTGCAGGAGGCATCAGGTAACTAAATGCCATATAGATAGATAGATAAATACCTGTGCTCTCTATTTCCAGGAGCGAGAAGGAAAATATCTTATATAAAACTAAATATTATACAGGTATTGTACAACTGGTTGCTCGTCGTTCCCTTCCTGGCTCGCTTACCTCCGCTCCTATGTATGTATGTGCTCACTCTTCTTCGTCTTAAACTATTAATGTAAATGTCTTTATCTCAGTGGGCTTGTCCACCTGCTTGCTTTAGCTTGCTGGTTCACCAGGTAAAATCAAAGGAAAGCCAAGAAGGGCAGAATGTCCAAAGACATTACAAGCCAAGTCATGTCATCTCATGCATATTTAAGATTAGTTGGACTCGTCTCCATTCCAACTCGGTATTTTACATACATATGTTGTATAGTTAGCCTCCTCGACTTTTATGTGCATTTTAAATTTATTTACACGTTTTTTGTCCACCTGCCCCATCTAACATTCAAGACGATGGTGACAATCAGGGACAAGTAAATACATATTGTATGTACGTACACAGAAATGCATCAACATTCTCATCAACTTTACTATTGTCATTACTATTACTATTAACATTACAATCACTATCACCATCACGATCACTGTTTCTCCAGCCATTTCCATTCCACGGACATCGTCACATTTTGGGCAAAGGCAAGACGAGTATTTGAGAATAAGCTAAATGCTTATTATGTATATATGCATGTACTCACTATGTGTGTATACTATAGCGCCGGGCGAGGCACATAAAATGACACCACAGACGCCAATTATGAAGTTTACCTGCAATCTAATGTTTTTCCCGAGTCGCTCGATTCGCAATTCAACTCAGGTTGAGAGTCATGAGTTGAGGTCCCTCAACTTCCTTTGATAATATAACACATGTAAGTACATACAGGCAGGCATTTTATATGTTTGCCTAGTATGTATCTATAGAAAAATACATGCAGTTAGATTCTCGTCGTATCCTCCACTCATGTTTACATATGCATATTATGACGATACGGATAGAGCTACACAAGAGCACTTTAGTCTCTTCCATAATAATACTAGTAATAATGATAATAATGATAATCATCGCAGGAGTAGTCATAGTAATAGTAATCTCAACAATAATGATAATCATGATAATAGGGCAGTCAACAGTGTTTAAATGGCAGGAGCGCATAAAGTAGTTGCCTCCACATATTTATAAGTGCAATGAAATGGGCGCAATATAATGTGCATAATATGCTCATGTCTAATGCTCGCCTATCTTCTTCGTCTTCTTCTTTTTCTCCATTGTTTTCCAGTTACTTTTACACCACACGAGAATTGTATACGACTCTGGCTATGACTATGGCTACGAGTAAATACATACGTACGATGCCGTGAAAAACGAGACGGGGAATAATAACAAGAGCTGTACTGTACTGTACTGTAGCTAGACTCAAACATTATACACGGAGATATATAAGTCGTATAAAAGAGAGTGAAACTCCAAGTTTTTCATTTTCGTTTTCATCTCCATTTTCATTTGAGTACGGTCTTTAAAGTTGAGGAACAGTTAAAGTTTCCGAGTGGAATAAAAGCCAGCCCGAGTATAAAGTACATTAAGTAGTGCTCACCAGTCTGCTGCTTGCTTGGGAATTGACGGTGTACTTACGTACGTACGTACGTATAAAGTATAAACACATACATATGTAAATACTGGCCCACTACCAGCAGCAGCACAGATACAGATAGCACATTGCCTTCCATTGTATAGTATGGTATTGTATTGTATTGCATTGTATTCCTCCCTTGAATTGCACAGTATTGTATTGCAACGTATCGTATGCGTATATGTTAGACATGAGCTCGGTACGGGATAATCCCGTCCCGTCCCGTTCCGTCCCGAGTTCGGGACGGGATCGGGACTCCCG
>JAQIVE010001885.1:0-22381 GCA_034698285.1 Sminthurinus bimaculatus | reverse complement strand
ATTAGGGTAAAACATGATTATCGTTAAAAACGTTTTAAAAATTAAAATAGCATTATGCTTTTAAGTACTTGTTTGATTGTTTTTACTGAAACAAATGATACATAAGACGTTTATAGTATTAAAATAATAAGTACAGCACAGTTTTTCAAAGAGCAAAGAAAAAATCATTAGCAATGTAAAAATTTTAAACTTGACATAAGGATGTCTTTGTACAATAAGTTATGTACGAATATATTTTGTAAAAATGGTCTGAATTTGATGGAAATATCATAGGTATAAATCTTGTTCCAATTCCAAGTTGAGCAGGAAAACTGTTGCCAATGTGATAAATGATATTTACATAAGTATGTGCAAAACGATTACAGCTCCTTTCTCAATGTAAATATTTCTAGCTTGCTAATAGCATCCGGTAGCACATGTACTCTTGTCATCAGTTGTCAGTGTACATAATGTGTATTACAAAAGTGCCCATCAAAATTGTAATTAGGCATAACATTTTATTGGCTTGGTTGAGTCGATTAAATAGTTTTCAAGTCCACATATCGCATTATAAAAAACCTTTTGTTAAAAATCCCCTTATTAGAACTTATTAGTAGTTTATATTAAATATATTATATAAACACTATCATCAGCTACTGTGTATGAATGAATACTCTTGATTCCTGACTTTTTATTACAAAAAATGCGTCGTCAAAATAAAAACGTTAGTATTGCTTTTGTGTAATGATGATTTGGTATAACCTTATAATATAGTTAGTGTCGAGTATACGTCTTCATAAAAAAAGGAGAGCAACAGTAAAAATAAAAACGATATCCTTATAATATTACATAAAATATGAATTATTAATTATTACATATAAAAGAGGTCGTAGCTGTATTATAGATCATAGTCAATAGTAATATTATATGGTTTTAGATTATATATAATATAATAACAATGTTTGTGGGATGATCCCCGAGGTTGTAATAATAACGTACTAACATCATCATACAATAGTAAGTAGTATAGTTTAACCTGATAAAAACCTTATACATATTTGGATTAGCACAATGCCCATTACTCAAAAACTATCATCATAACAATATTATAATAATATGTAGGTATTTGTAATTAGAGTAACCTTTTAACCGTACAACTTGGTTTATTCTTAGATGATAGTTCTGCTCTTATAGCTCTGAATCGTGGTAGCTTTGAGTATGGGAAGGGCGCTCAACATGTTGACCGTCCGAGGTCAAAGTTTCGCTACCAGTATTGACGGCGGAAGTGGGAGCGGATGTGGTGAGGGGAGGTTGAGAGGACGAGGGGAAAGGGAATCTTGAGGTTGTGGACTCGCCTTCATCCTCCTCTGGAGAGTAGCCACAGTAGTTGTAGTGAGGTGAGTTGAGACTGGGGACTCCGTACTCCTCCTGGTGGGAGAAGATGGGGTAGGTGGGCTCGTAGCGGGGGGTGTTCAACGGCAAACTCGTGTCACTCACGCTGCAACCCGAGTCTTTGGACGCGTACTTGCTCTTCAAATTAAAACTGACCCGCTTCGTCTCTCCCCATGACTTTCGACACTCTTCCCCTTCTTCCTCTGCTTCTTCTTCCCCTTGTTCCAGCTCCCCGTCGTCGTCGTCCTTGTGGCCAGGTGAGTTGGATCTCATGCTCGACTGAGGATCCAAAATCTCGGTGCCATTGTTGTTGTTACAGCCAGCTCGGTTATTTTCTCCTCCCAATTTGATGTTGCCTTCGACGTGGTGCATAATTTTGTGTTGTGGTTCGGGGTAGGTTTGGCTCTGCATGATGTGGACGTCCTCGTCATGGCCAAAGGGATGAAAGGAGGAGTAGGGGCTGTTGTGGTCGCCTCGAGGGAGGAAGTAAGGCTGGTGGCCGTTGGTCTCAGGTTTTAGGCCGCCATAGTCATTGCCGTTGGTTGTTTGGTGGCCATGACCATTGGTGTAAAAAGTGGTGGGTTTAGAAGTTGGCTCTTGGAGCCCTGAGCTGAGGATGGAGACGTCCAGGGTGACGGTGGGGTAGGTGCAGCTGAAGGAGCGGGCGTGATGACAATTATTGTTATTGTTATTGTGATTGTTGTTGGTGGTGGAGAGTCCGCCGCCCATCATCATGAGTCCATGGCCGTTGGCCTTTCCGTTTTTGTAGCGATGCAGACTCGAGCTCGTTCCATTCCGGCCTCCCTTCATCCTCATGAGAGGGGACTGGTCTCTGGGCATGAAGAAACTCGCTCTCGAACTCAAACTGCTGATCTCAGACAAAGTCTCTGGACCTAAACAAACACAACAAAAGTATTAATACCTCTCTCTTTTATTTAACATATCCATTTAATTTACAAAACTGATGATTAAATTCTATATTATGCAATTTACTTGCGAGTGGGGCCATCCATTCTTCATATTTGATGGGTCCGAAAATTTCCTAGAAACGGAGCAAGAAAAAGTAATATTAGATATAATATCACAGAAAAGAGTTTAGTAAGTAAGTAACCTATAGTTTAAATATGATTGCGTATAACATAAATAATATTGGGGAGATACCTTGAAAGTGCTTCCGAGCTCGCTTTCACATCCAGAGCTGGTGCTGTTATTGCCGAGACTTGCGGTTCGCTGGTGACGTCCGCCCGTGATCAAAGCGTTGACTGAAGAGTTTCCCTCGAGAAGGAGAAGATTGGGGTCTTTTTCCAGCTCATCCTCCTCCCTGTCCCGTTTATTTTGGGGGTTGAGGAGTCGGTCCTCCAGTTGTTGTTGTTGGCGCTGTTGCTGAGCGAGGGCGTCTTCCTCTTTCTCGAGATATCGATCCTGGAGATTGGTGACATAGTCCCAGCTAAGGTTGAGATGGGCGAGGAGGTCATTGAGTCCCAAGTTTGGCGGGTCCCCGCCGCAGCCCGCCTCCACCTCCGCATCCGCGTCGATGATGAGAGGGGAAGGGTTCATGAGGGTGCAGGAAGGGGTGGAGGAGGAGTGCTTCCTCCCATTCTCACCCTCCATGTAGAGTTTATGATGGGAGGAAGAGCGGATGGTGGCCGAGTCGATGAGGAGGGAGTCCCGGGAGAGCATGAGCGGGGAGGTGCTGGCCGCCAGACCAGTTCGCTGAGGCTTGGCTGGCCCATGATTATTCACCACCTGTGTACGACCCAACGATTATTAGTAAGTATTGTTTATTTACAACTTACAACAACAATAAAGGAGCAAATAATTGCATACCCATATATACTAATTTCTATATAATATATTTCTATTCAGTGTTATTTACAGGTTGTGTTAGACCAATTAGAGGACATGTCACAATGCCGAAGGAAAATTAACTGAAAGCAAGGCATCTATTGGGCATGTAAACAGAAAGTCTAGCAGTTGGTGTAAAGACAGTTTTGTGTAAGAACATTGAATTGAATAAAATACAAGACGTCTAACAAAGATAGAGTACAAAATACAAGTAAAACATTTTGAAAGAGATTGGAAAAGATTTGTCTGAGATTGAAAACTGAAATTGAATAGCACCAACAGATTCGCATGCAGTCGATGTTGTCGTTATGAGTTCATAAAGTGACTGGCCGACTTGGACCATCATGCTGCCAATGTGAGAGATTTGGAAGAGATCCACTGGTGACAGAGGACTGGCTGGCATCTCCTGGAACAGGGGTAATGAGGTGCTGGACATGAGATCCGTGGGGCTGAGCATGTTGGACTGGCCGGTCAATTTGGGGGTCAAAGTCATAAATGGATTGATATTCGAAGGTCCAGAGGTAAAGATCCCCCAGCACGTCGCAGTTTTTGCTCTCAAACACCTTGATTGGAGGTTCAAGGGCCATGCATCACGGCGTCAAAAGAACAAGAAAAGGTCGAAGGAGCCACAAACATGAAGTTGCAAAAAGTGCACACAAAGACACACAGACAGCAACAAGCAGAAAGAAAAGTAGTAAATTAAACTGTTCATGCTCAACAAAAGAAAGAGGTCAAGTTAGACATGCTTGATTAGTAGTTTGTAAATAAATACGTAATTAATAAGAAGGAAAAAGTGTGCTTACCTTAGAGAGAGCGGAAAGAACGGTGTCGGGCATGTGGTCCTGGATCATTCCAGGGGAGATTAAAACTTGGCCGTAGTCTGTGTTCTCGGTCCAGAGTGCCTGGAAAACGGGCTCTCCTTTTTTGAGCAGCCTCCTAAAAACCAACAAACAAACAAGGACATCCTCTCAAACATCACCCATTGAACATTCACTAATGATAGAGTACGCATACGATAGAGTAATAGGAGTAGACATAATTAGACACTTTACACCATCATCAACATCATATCTTATTTCCCCGTGTGTAATTAGCCCCTTCATAATTAGCGGCCGCCATAATTGTCATGGACACACACAGCTAACGTTTCACCATATTGGTATTGTCAGTTGTCAGTAATATTATATTACCTACAGTATTTTGTATTTAGCAGACCTGGCTAATGGCTAATGGACAATGATGGGGTAATATTGATGCAGGATCAAAATGGAAAGTTGATACAAAGAGTGGCAGCCTCCATCTATCCATGTACAGACACTCATGTCATCGTAAATGACATGAGTGGTCACTCGAGGCAGGGACAAGATCAGTTACACAAACAGCATTACAAGCTCCTTTGCTCATTCGTTATTATTCTACTAATCTCTAATATTGTTTTATAGACGCTGGCAGGTTCCAGGAGTCGAACTTATTTAACGGAGATTAACTCCAGGATGTTCATAAGTATATAATGTATTTTGGGCGAACAAGAGACGAGAGACGAGTCGCCATACGCCATACATCACGTTTGTACATAGTGTGTCCCTAGCTACTAGCTACATATGTACTTGTTTGGTTTTTTTAGTCCAATTTTTACCAGATTCTGTCCTAGGTTATATCGCGAATTCTCAAATGCTACAACTGCCCTACAATTCATTACGATTTTTCACCCATAGAATGCCTGTCTGTACGTGGAATAATTTCAAATTTCAAGAATTTCTATGGCTTGCATTGACTATTTGAGAATTAGAAGTGTTTATCCCTGCATAATAAAGTCGGAGCTTGTGTACATACAGTGTAAGTACATACAGGGTAAGGGGGGAAGATGGAGGAATCGAGGAGGTGATGGCATGAAAGCAAAATGGAGAGGAGGCGGACAGAAGAGGATAGGAGAGAGGATGATGGAAGCGGAGCGTGGAGCCTTTTCCGCAAGGAGCCTGAAGCATGACGAAGTGGACAGCGGACGAATTATCCATCCAGTCAAGCAAAATCAAATCAAATCCTGTGAATAAAGTTGCGCCAGTGAAGACGGAGAAAGGGGGAGCCGCAGGGAGGGAAGAAGGGAAACCAGAGAGATGAGCCAATCCAATACTGTCTTACATCCAGCATTGCATTTACGTTTTTAAAAAAAGGGAGTCACGAGGTCCACCATGAGTTATAAAAAGGCTGGAGTCATAATACAAATGCATAAAAAGCCCCCTTTCTGACTACTTTCATCATTGAAGACTTGATTGTACCTTGTACATAAGTGGGGAATTTATAATGAAGAAAGAAGAGTAACAAATAGGCCATTTATTCATTTTTGTGACTTTTTCTAGGTAAGAATAACTTGAAATATTATAGGATGCCGTAATTTGCACGATGACTACCACAAATTTGGCTTGGTTTATAACAGGAGATGGAAAAAAGGAGGAACTGCAAAACTTTTGTCTTTTACTAATAAATGTTCGATAATTATCTATTATCTACACGGCAATAGAATCCTCGACAATCCGGTTTTATATTTCGCCAAAATAAAAGAGAAATTTTGGACTGGATGAATGGTTGTGGTAGGAGCGGATGACGTGGAATATACTCAGGACGACACTTGACAAGGAAATGACATGACGGATTGTTTCCGGGAGAGAAATCCAAAGTAAAAGGAACGGAAGGAACCGACACACAATCATTCTCTATATATGACATCAAGATGGACTGAAAACTGGAACATATTCATGACAGAAAATGGGTGTGACCATGAACAGATGGAAGGCAAGAAATATTATAATATGATGAGTAGACCAAAGTCGATTACTGATGATACATCATGTATTTGTGCGGAGGAAGGAAAAGGAAAAAGGTTTAATAACTTACGGCAATGACTGGGATGAAGAGGGGAAGATGAAGAGAGAAAGAGAGAAAGAAAAGAATGACTTACTCGTCCTTTTTTGATTTTTTCCGGACAATGTGCATGATGCGTCCCGGGGGGAAGAGCGGCTGATGGACCGTCAAGGAAATGGCACTTTCGTTGGGGTTGATTGTCACTTCACGGAGGTCACGGAGAGAGCGGCGGGAGCGCATAAACTCCTCACTCTGAATCGAAGGGGCTGAGCTGAGACGCTGCGGCAGAGCGAATTCGGGCTTGACACAACAACAACACGCCATCCCCGACACCAGAGTGTGCCACTGCAAATACAAACACAGAACACATAACAATAATTAAAGTCCTGACAAGAAACTACCACAACAAGTCTCAATCTCATCCTCATTTTTTACTCCTTGTCAACTGACAAGAAACATTTTCTAATGCTTCTTACCTTTGGTTTGTGGCTCTTCTTCATGGCGTTGAGGAGATCCGCCCGTAAGGCCTCCATCTGAGAAAGTCCGATCCGCGGGACGACGTCCTTGCCCACGATGACCGAGGTCACGAAACTCTTTGTGTACTCCACAACGGGCATGCTGTAACGTCAAAGAGGCAAAAAGTCAGATTCAAAAAACCAAGAAAGAGATGAACAAGATGAGTGGAGAGGTCCAAGCAGGGAAAAGAAGAGAGAGAGAGAGAGAGAGAAATAAAAAGTTGATTTATGGCGACACTCCTTTAACTATTAATGACAACTCTCAACCTCCGCCTTGGCCTCTCACCTCAACTCTCCTTCTTCATCTCTCTCTCTCTCTCTCTCTCTCATTTTATCAAGTCGATATAGTCTCTTGCGCTCTTGTGCCTGCCTGCCTGGATGGTGGAACTTAAATGGATGGCAATGGGAGCTCACATCAGAATGTCTCCTTTTATTACTTTTCTCTGAGCTTAATCAAATCGGCGGCCTTAAAAGACTGAAAAAAATTTTATGGTTCGACCCCATTTATTTATCCATCCGTCAACGGACGAGTCCACGTCAGAGGCACTAAAGCATAACATAGTAAGTTGCATGAGAAAGAGAAAGGGAAGCTCTTCTCCTCACCACATGGACAATACAAAATACGGAGAAAAAGCCAACGGACGTGAGAAAAGACGAAGGAAAAAAGAGAAGGGATTGAATTGAATTGAGATAAAGAAGGACGCTGCAGTCTTTGACATGGGAAATAATCCATGAGTGACATTCGCCATTTGTTTAGCCCACAATTTGTATTTTCTACTTATGTAAGTACGGCACAAGGAGAGGATGTCTTATTTTTGTTGGCGGATGTTGAAATGAGTTGGAGTAGAGAGACGAAGAACAAGAAGAAGAAGAAGCAGAAGAATTAAGCTTGAACAAGAGGGAAGCAAAGTGCAAGTGAGGGAGATAATAAATATACGAGTATAAAAAAAGGGATAAAATGTTTGCGTCTCTGCGGAATTGACAAGTGAAAAAAGGCCGGAGGACTCTCCACATGACTTGTCATTATTTTGCCTTGTGCTTTTATGGACGACCATCCTCCGCCGCCGTCACCATTCAATATTCACAAAGACTCACTAATACAGACTTGAAGAAAAAAGGAAAGGCGGAAAAGGGGGCTGCATAATATGTACCTGAGAAGTCCGCCGGGCGGGGAGTAGGCGTAGCACTGGAGATTCGGATAGTCATCCTTGAGTAGGACGGCGAGTATCGCCGCGGTGCCGGCGCCCAGGCTGTGGCCCACGATGACCAGACGATAGGTCTCGGTGCCCCGCTCCTTGGACCGGTTGAAGGCTTTCTCGAGAATCTTGCCCTTCTCCAGTTGGGCCTTCATGTACACCGCCGCCTGCACCATCCCCTGCAACAGACCACACACAAACAAATCCCTCATACATAATATGTCCATTCAACATGTCAAGTATGGAGTATAGAACTAGTCCCTGAGAATTCCTCTTTGATGAGACTCGTCATTCGTGCGTATAAGAATTTCTGGAGAAAAAGTCGTCCCTAGCGAGAAGAGGAAATGGAAAAGGACAGATTCAGGATATTCATTTTTGATAATCATTCAGAGAGAGAGATAGAGAGAGAGAGACTCACCTTATGGCCTTGCCAATCCTCTTTGGGCTCTTTGAGCGGGAGCGGCTCAGACTCGGCATTCAGGTCCGTGATCACATCCTGTATGTATGTAACAAACGAAAAGAAATTCGGTACATACATGAAATTGAATTTTCTTTTGTCCAGGGAAATACAGACTACGGGCACCATTTTCTTCAGATGTTTCATGTTTTTTCCCTCTGCACACTTTCCACTTTCCATGCACTTTCCCAACATTCAGCTCAACGACGACGACACCAACAACAACAACAAAAGGGCATCAAATTCACGTGGAAACCACAATTACGGAATATTGTCCAGCTCTGCCTATATACATTTATAGGTAATTCTGGGCTTGTGGAATCGCAAGAAAGGCAGTCGGCTGGACATTTTAATCTCATGGTGACCAATATATATGCGGGTCAAATGAAACAAAGAATGAGAAAAAGGTGTCGTGGACGGGAATAAACATTGAGGTTATGACAACAAACGTATTTGTCAAGTAAGGAATGGACAGTTCCCTCCGCGTCTCGTTATTTTATTATTATCATTGTCATGATTACGAGCACTATACTTAGACGACATGACTGCAGACTATATGGTGAAAGAGTATATACGTAAGTACAAGGTGAAAAAAGGGTCCGTTCTACTTTGAGAGCGTTAAATAAATGTTAACGAGGGGAGTAGGGCCATTGGTAGTGGACATTGGACATGAATTCTGGCTGAGGCACCAGCCATATACGAGAACCATATTGCTCAAATGTCCACAGCCCGCAATCTGTTACCCCCACCCACGACTCTGCTGCTGCTGCTGCTGCATCGTCATTTGGAAAGTGGTCGTTGAATGAGCAGCTAGAAAAGTATTTACAAAGCTGTGGTAAAGAAGAAGAGTAAAAGAGAGGGAGAGATGATTGACCTTTAAGGAGAGAGTCCCGCGGATGGAGATGACAATCGTTTCCTTTTCATAGTCGCAGACGACGAAGAAAGGCGTTTCGCCCACATCCACATGAAAAGTCGCGTGAATCACATCGAAAGTGTCGGGGTCTGTGAACTGTAAAACAAAAACACATTTTAGTCTCTTTCTTGCTCATCTCTTGCCCAACCTTCTCAGATTCAAGGACAAACTGCCCACAATTCACTGGAACGAAATCGGACCACACATATTTAAGTTAAAACAAGCCCAAAAATTACAGACGCTATTATCTAAATAAAAAGTGGTTACCATGGTGGGGATGACGGCATAGTTACAGTAACAACAATTATCTTCAACCACTACATCGGACACGTCGTCCTGGTAAGTCCGACCGCAACAACAACAACTGCAAGAAGAGAGAGAGAGAGAACATTTTAAATTGACATTTCCGCCTTTTAATTTTATGCATAATGTATAAGAGTTAAGATGTTGTAACTCACCGAATATTTGAAGAAAGATTCCATAAGCCTTTGAAGCCGTTTGGAATCAAATACCACGGCCATCCGTAAGCTGGACAAGGAAAAAGCAAATTAGAATGAGCAACATTATTATAATAATTTGTAGTTAGTTTGCTAACTAGATTGAAGGGAATGGAATCGTGTTGGATGATTACCCGCGGAGGCGTAGTGCATGAAGTGAACGACGTTGCGAAATATTTCCAGGTCGTTGGGGTCGTTCATGGCCACAAATTTGGTCTTGGGAGTGATGGCAATTCCCGAGAGGAACTCGTACGTATTGTTTCGTTTCTGTCCATAAAACACAATCAGAATTAGCCCCCATTATTCTTATATGGGATGCTCTTTCATGACTCAAATGTATTTAGTAGAGTGATCAAGTCCCTACAGACTGCTGGCTTAATTATTAAATTGGGCTGCCCATACATAGATATAATATAATACATTTGACATGATAATGTAGAAATTATTGACTTGTCTCTGCATGCATAATATGTATGTACTTGTTTGACGATGGAGCATTGCTCGAGTCGTTGAAGGCGACGTAGTAGGAGAAGTCCCACCACCACGTCCGATGGAACCACATCCAAGTCCCGGAAGAATTCCGACAAAAGGCGAGCCAAGTCTGCAAACGAGTCCTAGTCAAAAATATACACAAATAAACAACCAAACCTCAATGAACAAACACTTGACTTCTTTATTCTCACCTAACATTATTAGTTATTATTACGCAATGTATGCATGAACATGATGTGCACGTTGCATTAATGTAATTCATTCAGCGGACAACATTATTATATTCAAGGATTTGCACGGCTACATATACATAAAAATACGCTGTGCTAAAAGGCCATTAATTAGACTGTTAGCAGTGACAACGTCAGAGACAAAAGAAGTGACGGACCAGAGAGAAAAACAGCCCGAAAAAACTCCACTCCAACTGCACAATAGTCTGCGTGCGTCAATGTGAAATGTGAATGTGTAATGTGTACTGCCGTTAAACATACCTAACAAGGAACACTTTTTTGCCATGACCTGAAATTGACAGGAGTAGTCAAACCAGGTCTCTAAAGACTATTTATTCGCAAATTACCTACGGGCCAACTTTTCGATTTAAATTGTTTTTCCTTTGAAAATCGAGTTTTCTAAAATTAAGTAAGTAAATGGAAATTATTGACTTACAATCATTGCAAGCTCGATTTTTAATATTTTTTGTTGGACTGAATGGTTGTAAAAAACTTGATAGAATCGGTTAAGGGGTTTTAAAACTGTGGTGCCTTGTAAACTCGCTTATACATGAAGACCTTCTCTTAAAAATCGGGTTTTTCAAAGCCCTAAAATCCCAATTTTCAATTTAGGAATGAAAAAGTGTCGCGTGATAAAAATCTTTGGAAACAACTAGACTAGGACAAGGCCATGCTTTTCTTGCTTGGTTGTACATTGTACAGTATGTAAAATGTACAATGTACAGGGAGATGAATAAAGTTGAGTCGTCCATTGGATTGCGCTCCATTAATTTCTACTTGATTGCCAAGATAAAAATAAAAGTAAAAAACAAAAACAAGGAGTCAAGTTGAGAGAGAGATCAAAAATAGTTGAGGAATAGAACTTGTCAACTCGTGCTTTTGCCAGCCTTTTGAAATAGACTCACAATCCAAGTCTCAATCTTTTCTGCTCTCTTCTCTATAGTTACTTGTTCTCAAATGCAATTCTACACAAAATGTATTGTCCGTGTGCAAACAGCGTACACAATGCAAAGCAGAAAGAAAGAAAGAGAGAGAGAGAGAGTAGTTGAGTGTAGAATAGAAATGTTTGGGATGGAGAAGCTAATGGAGGAAAGATAAGGAAGGAGTGCAGAGTTGGTGTTGCTGCTGGAGACGGGAGCTGATGAATAGTCAGCCGGTAGTGATAATAATAGTAATAGTAATAACAGTGTCTCGTGTCCCTACTTTTTTGTCTGAACTTGAACTTCCTTAATAATGTCGACGTCGACAGTCTGTGAATTCGCCTTCTTCTCATACTGGCCTCTGTGCTTACACTTTTTTATTCGAGTGTGTACTAAACCTCATTGTATATGCGGCTAAACCACACGATTCGTGTCATACGCGAGAAGCAACATAACGTGTGTGTGTCTATACCTACACTGCACTACCTACTCTGCACTCTCAAATCGAAGGAAACTTGTGGTGGTGGAAGAACAGATAAGTAAGTTTGCGTTTTCCATGTCAACTGGTCTCATCGCGAACCGCAAGTTTGGCTAGATTATTAAATCCTGTGAAATGCCCTCCATCTGCATCCTCTCAATCTCACCTCCCTCCATTATCTGTCCTCTTTACTCTTCTCCGTCCCCCAAAAATTATTATCAACCAGAAGCACAAAACACAAAAACTACGTAGACTCCTTGACAACGTGAATTCATTTCATTTCTCGGAGTTTGTTATTTTTTATTATATTATGTAGATTTTGAATTTTGAAATACATACTTCATACTTAATCAAGGTGGTGAAAATACTCATAATTTTTGTTTTTTTAACGTGTCCTCAATATTTCAAGCATTGAATTCCCCTCTTAAAATGTATTTGTTGGTACATTCTGTGAGGTGAGGAGCTTCATCTCGTCCCTTCTTTTCACCATTTGAAAAGGGTTGACTGAGTAAACAGAGGCTGAGGTTCTGACGCCACATGGAAAATTATGAATTATGAGGCCTCTCCTCTCATCTCTGTCTTTCCATTTCTATTCGGGGGGCTCGCCCAGTAAAAGTGTATGTAAATAAAGAGCTGGTGCGGTTTGCAGCAAATGTCATCATGACATTTTCCAGATGGGATAAAAATACAATTAAATTCGTGTGTTTAAAACTATGAATGTAAGTAAGCACGTACATCTGGACAGGAATTCAAAATTCTTCACACGCTGGCAAATATTTAGACGTGCGGTCACTTAATTTACTTTGCAAACAAGCTCATGTACATATTACATACACGTGTGTCAATTTGGGCAAAAATGAGTTACCCGGTTCCTCTCGGTTCGGTGCATGCAGCAAAAAAGAAGGCGGCAGCGGTGATTCCAACTGTTTTGGTAGGCGCGAATGACTTTTCTACAATTTCCAAACAAAAAAAACACCACCAACATTAAGTATAACTTACATACACTTGAGTCAGCTACGTTTGAAAATATGCTCAGTGAAATTATTAGAATGTGAGAAATAAGCAAAAATGCTAAATAATAAGACAGGCTCCTTTTTTCCAAACTGAATCATTTTCTTTCCTGAAAGTTCCGTTCAAGACATTTTTTTCAAAATTGAAAAAATCTCAGCACCATTTCTTTTATAAATAGAATTTGTTTACTTCCACATAGTCAAGAAAAGTTGTGTTCAATAGTTTTTTAAATAAATTTATACTAAACCAACCAAGGGAAGAGTACCTACAAAGTATAAATTTAGTTTAAAAACTATTAAATGAAATTTTGTTTGACCGTTTTGAAATAAATAAATCAATTGGACTCGGAAAAGGGAAAAGAAAAATGGTCCTGATATTTTCAATTTGAAAAAAATGATTTACTTTTAACGTGACACGTGGCTATTCGGGGAAATTATTTTATTTGATGTCGTCTATCTGCTCTATCTATCTATATTCCTAATATCTGCTCCTTTGTCTCTGGTTTTGGGCAGAATGTTTTCCAAATGGAGAAGATGGCATGCTTTGGACTGTACCATGTACATTGTACATATATAGATGAGGAAAGCATTGAGCATTAATTTGGAAGAAGCAAACTTTCTCTCTTTCTCCCTATTCCCCCCCCCCTCTCTCTCCCCACCTCCTTCCTCAATAATCTCATCAACTGGATTTTTCTCGACTCGCAACTTTTGCTTATGATGAGGAGGATAATGGGGAAACGGGACGTGTGCAATTTGTCATGCTCTACTTTTTTTTCTCTCCCCTTTGCAAATTATTCTCTCTATCTCTCTCTCTCTCACTTTGACTCATTCTCCGTGTGAATGTATATGTGTGTGTGGACATGTAACAAAACTAACTCGGACCTTGGACCGGAATACAATCATTTGCTATACTCATGTGAGTAATAATAATTGTAATTGGAATAAGTCTCGCCTCCTTCGCTCCCTAATATTCCATTTCATTCTCCTGTGCATTCCGCGAGTAAATTTCACGAGGAAAAACCTACTCGTCCAGTTAATAATAATAAACTCCCTTCCCTTGTCTATCTTCAATCCATTCTAAATGGCTCGCCCACGGAAAATGTAAAAAATTATGTCCTAAATAATTATTCCATTAGTGTTGAAAACATAGTTTACTTCTCATTTAAACTAAAGTGTATATGAGGGAAGGACTTCATTTTTGCTTTCATTTTAATTGCTTTTTTACAACAAACTCTTGTCAGTGTTTCATTTTTTTGGAGTCAGGTTCGGTGCGAAACAGGGTCGAGATTGAAAAATAAGTTAATAAATAGAAACGATGCTGTGAATCACCTCTGGCGCCAATTCCTGTGTCGACTTCCAGACCTGCGATAGGTCGGATGCTTCAGCTCCATCTCCTTCAAGTTGGCCTACAAACAAATTGACAAACAATTTCATCATATTATATGAACGTACAGTCCAACAAGAGCTTTTCCTGCATCTAAATTCACCCCATTCACATCTTACTTGTTACGTAAGTATATACACTTAATACATAAAATGGAGAGTGTAACTGTAGAGTCACCTGATAGCGTTTCATTTTGACCCAGGAGCGTCCAGCCACGTCGTAGGTACACCAAGCCGTTACTATGACTCCAAACAAGATGAACCACGTACAGATGACCAAACCTATAAACCCAACAGGACGGCCACCATATTAATTAACTAGCAGATAATTTAATTACTACTAATTCATGCCTGTTCATCTATGGTCATGCTATCTATATTATTGATGCTAAATCCAACTGTCATCAAAATTCTTTGCTGCTACTTGATCAGTTTAGGATGAGGTCAAACCGAGCCAACATGATGGACATATACATATATATATAGATAGATAATATGCTGTTGTGAGGATAAAGTTACTTAGTACTTACCGAGGATTATTTGCTTGACGAGCGTGAGGTTGCAGTCAAAATAGTGGTTGTGAATCCAGACTGCGGCGAATCCAGACCACACTAATTTACTCGCTAAAACAACTGCAATCACAGCACAAAACAACAAGGAGAATAAGAAAGGAGTCGTGGCATATTAAAATAAATATTTTGTACATTTTGGGACAACTACTACTGTACATGCATACACACAGTTGCTCTCTGATCTATTACTTCTCATATCACATCATCATTTCCCACCATCTACAATCTACACAGAGTACATTCATGCAAAGTATCCAATAATGGTGACGATCGTCGTGTTGATCCAGTCAAGAGTTCCAGCACTTGTGCTTCTTCTATATTCTTCTTGGCCTCTGCCAAGTTGAGTTGTGTATATTCTAGTCCATATGGATGGCCAATATCGAAAATTGCAGACAGAAAATATTGCTCGCGAAATACATATTGGAGGCTCATCATAAGATATCATCTTGACGGGATGAGAGATTCCATTTCCAATTCCCATTTCATATTCCCAGCTTATTCCCTCCTCCTCCTCCTAAATTCTCCTACATTTATTTCATGTGTATGATGAGAGACTCCTCTGTGTAGTATGTGCTGGAGAAGAGGAAGAGGAGGAAGAGGAGGAGGCCATGTCAATATTTATTCGCATTTACGAAAGTTGAGATGAAAATATGAGAGGAAGAGAGAGAGGGAGAGGGAGAGAAAGATGACGACCGTAACGTGGCCATTAAATTTTCCACATTGCTTGAGAATTGAGCTCTCTATCTGTTTATATGCATACATACATGGAATATGTAGAATAGAATAGAATACAGAATAGAGAGGGGACGCGCAAAGTCTGGCTTGTAGCACTTTTCTCCTTCCATCTGGAACTCTTCTCTTCCTTCCCCCAAAGTAACGTACATACATACATACATAACCATACAAAGTTTCCATAATGGGCAAAGAGTCAAGCCGTTAAGTCAGACATGAATATTTTCTGGCCAGTATTTTAACCCCCCTCTGCCCCCCCCTCCTCATCCATATTGGCTTTTACACTGTACTCCAACTACAGTGTAATCTGATGTATGTATATTTATGCACAATACAACCCATAGAATTTCCTTACAATTAGCAAATAGAGGGGTGGAGGAGTAGGAGGGGGAGTAGGCGAATACAAATAAAAATACATACAGTGTGTATATAAAAAAGGATACAGGCTAACAGTATATGTACATATGTGACGTGTGCGCTTGTTTCTCGGTAAATTTGCACATTGATAAGAAGCCGTGGACTGGAATGGTTTCAGCTACATTAGACACAGTGCAAAAGGATGAGGAGGATGAGGAGGATAATTTATTTGACACTTGAAAGAGCATTTGATGCCCTCGTGAAAACGGGAGTGAGGATGACGAGACCTCTGAGAATTCAAACGATTATCCCAACACACACACACACACAACACATACACAACAACCTCCGCCCGATAAATCATCTTTCTTTGGATCCAACAACAACTTTGGCTCCGTCACAACTCCAGCTCTGTTTCTATCTCGTTCTTTCCCTCTTTGTAAGTTTACTTGTCTCTCCCTTTCTTTCTCTTTCTCTTTACGTATAGCAGAATATCAAAGTTCATGTGTGGAGAAAGGAATTGGATGAGTTTGGAAGAAAAAGGCGAATGCACTGAAATCGTAAAGAATATTTGTTGTTGTTGTGGTTGGAAATGGGCAAAAACGTTTTCATCATTTTGTCCTTGTTTGTATATTATAGTACAAGTGTTAAAGAATCGATGAAGCACCCGATAGGCAGTGCAAATGATACTCTGTTCAGTCTTTAGTCTAATTTTTTTCGGGGAAAATGTGAGTGTATTATTAGTTAGCTTAAATAGGGAAAAAGTAGAGCTTGAGCTTACTTAGAAGAATGTAGATGAGATATTGAGCAGGTTTTCTAGGTGTGTCATGGAGGATGGAGCCGCGAAGAGAGACGACGGTGAGGCCCATTTCGAGGAGGAAGCAGGCGGACAGGAGCAGCGTTATCCCGATCAGCAGCTCCGACACGTACGATGAGCACTCCGCCACGGGAAACGTCCCTTTGGTCAGCGTCTCAAAGTTGACCACCAAGGCCACGATCGCCACCACCAACCTGCAAACAAACAGACAATCAAACAAACAACAATCAGCACATCCTCATCATCTAAAAGCAAAGCCTATAGACATTTTTCTCATTTTCGGTCCATCCCTTGGGAAATAATGGACAGAATAAAAGGGAGATTACACATTTAAGAGCAGTCAACGGCTCATCTTGCCTCAGTCCTCTCTCTCTCTCTCTCTATGTATAAGGACAAAAAGACCTTCAGTTTGCCTCTACCATTAGGAACAATTTCTCTACATTTCATTGATTTCATTGATTGCAAAAGTGACTTCGATTGAAGAAAGCCAAGGAAAAGGGAGAGAGGAGAGAGTGAAAAAGATGGGGAATCAAAGAAAGCCTCAAGAAAAGAGTTGGTAAAATAATAAAAGTAATTTGGTGACAAAGACAAACAAGCAAGAGGACAACAAAGAGTTGAGGATGGGTGGAGGAGGAGGGAGGAGGAGACTCATCCGTCCGTTTGGCAGCCATTTGTGATAAGAGCATGTCTCAACAATGGGCAGAGCTGTGTGCCCAGCATGGAAGAGAGAACACTCTAGACTCTAGACAATGAACTCAAGACTTTGCTGGGTTCTGCCTGTGCTCCTCATTTTCTCGTATACTCTAAGGAGATAGAGAGACCAAGTTGGATGGAAAAGGAGGGAAATCAGCGGCAGAATTAAAATCAGTCCGACAAGAACAAACAAGAAAGAGTTGGATAGAGAGAGAGAGAGAGAGAGAGAGAGAGGAAAAAGTCAAGTTGAAAGAAAATAAAATGAATGTGACTGACTGACTGACTGGAGCACAAACAGGGACACAAAGGTCATGTCGTGACAATAAAAGAGTCACTACTCACTCACTATCGCGAAGAAACCAGAAGAAGAAGAAGAGATGGAAGTTAATACTCTCAACTTTGAAACGGGATGGAAAGGAATAAGAAGTAAAAGGTAAAGAAGAATATCAAGAAAAGATGAAAAAAACGGGCGTCTTTTTCCTCGTCGCCTCAAAATGTACACATAAATATCATACACAGTTATTGTTCATTGTTCATCTTGTTTCTTTGACCTCCTCTCGCTTTCTACTTGCTCGGATCAGAGTCACTCATAGACAAATAAAGAGTTGAATTATTGGGTAGTTGGTGGTTGGACAGCAGAGTCGGAGGAGGAAGAGGAAGTAACTGGACAAGAGTCCAGGATTCTCTCACTGTCTACTCTTCTCTCCGTTTATAAAATACACAGAGTTGTTGTTGCTACAGTGTGAATTCCTCTCTCTCTCTCTTCTTCGCAAATTGTGCTCCATTCAAGATTATTTACTTGTCGGATGCTACATCATAAAGAGCCAGAAGTGCCGGTCGGCCAGTTCCCCACACACTGCAAGAGGACAAGAGAAGATGGAGAAATAGAGCAAGTCAGCCTCCTGACCAAGTATCAGACTCACCTCATTTTGGTTGAATTCTGCTCTTTTCCCCACACGCCAAAGTCAGTTCTTTCCTCTATTTTCTGAACAAGAAGAAGAAGCAGAAGAAGAAGCAGACAGACAGAAATTCAGTGAGCGAGGATAGAGCCGAGTTGTGTGGCAAGTGCCCGGGGGAAAGTGTGCACACTGTGCATTGAACATATACTCTGGGAAATAAATATGAAAAGAAAACTGAGGCTTGTGGATCTTCCAGCCACATTCTACATAGTTATAGTTATACCTACCATCGACCATCTTTTACTTATACGAGCCATAGAGTGGATAGAAAAAGGGCCGTCAATGTCAACTTCTTGAGGAGCAAATATGCGAGCGGGCCTCTCTTCAGCCTCTCCTTCTATTATCTCAAGATTTCCATCCTTTCCTTTCTCTCTTTGCTTTTACAGTCCTGAGGCGAGAGTTTTTTTACTGGCAAGAAATCCGTGGGGCACAAGACAACAACAACAAAATCGTGGGAGGAGGATGAAAAGGCTGGAGCAAATATCGGGACGGAGGAAAAGAGAGAGAGAGAGAGAGAGAGAGAGAGAGAGAAGATGGAGAAATAGTTTTGGTCTCTACTCTCTCCGATTTATATTGCAATATGTACAAAGTACAAAGTGTAAGGTTTGGAGAATGGCAGAGAGAGAAGAGAGCTCGGGCTGTATGATGAGGGAGGGAAAAGCTAAGCAAAGCAAGCCAGAGAAAGAGGAGAAGAAGAGGACAAGAGAATGTGAGCCATGAATGGTCCTTGTTTGTTTCTCATGGAGCGGCAGAAGCTGCCGCCGCTTCTTCTTCTTCTTCTTCTTCTTTTTCCTTTCACTCGGCATAAAATCATTTGGACTTTGGCATCAGACTGACTCGACTCGCCTCGACTTTGCAGCCTCCACTGAGTAGAAACAACTGCGTGTATGTATATTGTATATGTAATATATGTATACATAGTATATGAACTATACGGTGGAGAGGGCAAGACAAGAAGATAGGACATGCAGACAGGATCGTCTAGGCTCAGACTTGACTTTCATATGTACATATCATATCACACATAAATACTACATACACAATATACAATACAGACAATAGGCAGTGGCATGCACAGACAACACGCTCACTCAACTCCAGCCAAGTGTTCTGTTCTGCTCTGCTCTGCTCTGTTCTGCCTGTAAATACAAAAAGAGGGGGGAAAAGAAGAAAAAAGAAATAACTAATATTTTGTAGGGCTATGTGTATGTATGCCTGTATGTATAATATGTACGGAGGCAGAGAAAGAAGAGAGAAAGGATCATGCCAAAAGAGAAAAGGAGGCACAACATTACAGCATTACAGCATACCCATGCATGTATGTATGTGTGTGATGGAATGTTTTTTTGTAGGAGGGGGAGTAAGAGGGGGATGGATGGATGGAGAGAGCGAGAGAGGGGGGGGATACAGTGGAACACTCGCCAAATTGTGTGGAGCAGTAGAGGCAGAGAGAAAGAAGCAGAGAGAGAGAGAGAGAGAGAGAGTAGAGTATCGATCCAAATGAGAGCGCTCTATGGCTTCTCTCTTCCCGCATTTCTTCACTTGTGAGTCAGTTTGAGTCTCTTTCTCTATTCTCACTCTGCTTTCTCTCTTTCCTTCAGTGTTGGGCTTGGTATGAAAAGAGTAGAAGAGCGGGGCCTGTTAATATCTAGCCCTGTACAATGTACAATCTACGTTGAATGTCGGCTTGGATTGCTGTGCATTGGCCATAGATTGTGAAGCCTACATACATACATACACCATCACGGAGCATCGCAAAAGCTTAGAGTTGACTACCCCAGTCCTTGTACTATACTATACTATACTATACTATAGGTAGTACATAGTATGCAGTTGGTGTATGGTTGTATGGTACATGGGTTAAACTATTAGGCGCGGGTTAGGAGCTCACACAAAATCATCCTCCGCATACGGATGTACATATGTATGCACGTCCATGTACATAGCCGACTTGTCGTAGTTTTAGTTTTAGTTGTACTCTATGTGATATGTACAATGTACAGTACAGACAACTTGGCTGGGGGAAAGTTTGGAGGATAGAGAAAGAGAGAGTCTCAGCTATGTCAATTGCCTATACATACAGGATGTGCATGTTATTATTGGAGTCAGAGGAGTCTACTCTCCGTCTATATGTATGTATATGCGATGGAGAAAGAGAGAGAGAGAGAGAGAGAGAGAGAGAGAGAGAGAGAGAGTGGGTGAATAGGAATAGACAAGTTGGCTCTTTTCAGAGCAGCAGCAGCAGCCATGCACATGCACATTCTCCTTCTATAGATATACGTATATAAATATAAGTAGACACACACACACACTTAATGCTCCCACACGATTCAACATACAACTCACAGACTCACATAGATTACGCGCCCAGCAATCTTCTTTCTTTCTTTCCTTTCCTCTCCTCATCCGCTTCCCCTCAACCATCAGCCAAGCCAAACAACCGTACGTACAGAAAAAAAAGAAGAAGACGAAAAAAATCCTCTATTTTTTCCTTTGCTCTGAGAGGAAACCATCTCGGCGAAACTCTGGCTGGTCGCCCTTTTTCCCTTGTCTTTCCTCCTTGTTGTCCTTGTCATCTTGGATCTTGGGCCGTGGATGAGTCAAGATCTTGACTTTCATTTTCGAAATATTACGAATCAGGGCAGAAGGAACACAAGGAATCTCCTTTCTTTCTTATCCCAATTCTTTTCCACTTTCTCTCTTGCTCTATTTTAAACAATACATATACATATATACATATATTCTAATATGTATGTTCACTGTTCACAGAGACATTGTTATGGATGGGAGGACTGTGACACGATGTGAGCATCTATAACAATAAGACTCACGAAATTCCTCTGGAATCACAACATATTTGTACGCATCCAGCTCTGCTATGCATACTTACATGCATGCATGTGCTGGAAGGCAGGAGATCCATTATTTGCATGTCTTCTCTCTCGTTCCCTTTGTGATTATACGCGAGAGAAAGGGAGCGCGTGTTGTAGATACCCGTATACAGCGGGAGGGGAAATCCATGACATTTCGGTCCAGTTCTTTTTTTTCTATGTAAACTAAATGATTAAAGAAAGGAGAGGAGGGAGTTGGATGAACGAACGGACGGATGGATGGATGGATGGACTGGAGGAATGTGATGGGAGCAGCTCCAATGACTCATTCACTCATTCCTTGTCCCTCATTCTCCCACAGCCAACCAACCAGCTGCCCCAATGTACATGGATGGAAAAGAGGCTCCCTCCCCTCTCCCTCCCCTTCTTATACCGTCAAACTCACTTTGGCACACACACACACACAGAACAGCACAAAAACACAGAGATGATCATAAAAAGCCTTCCGCTCTTTCCATTTCCATTTGCCATTTCTTCTCCTCGGCAGAGCAGAAAAAACGCTCATTCTCCTTTCCCCCCTTTCTCTTTATTCTTCTTCTTCGTTTTGCACACACAAGGATGAGCCCGCTATCCCCCCATCTCATATACTATATATGTGGAGTACATACTATACATACGCTGAACCCCCTGAAAGCCCCCTGGCTCCCAGTCTAATATAATCACCGCGATGGTGCAATTGAGGTTTGCTCCTAGAAAGTCCCGAGCTAATGCTAACTTTGCGTGTCAAAGTGAGTCCCGGGGCAACAACAATGAAGCCACATGAACAATGACGTACTTACACTTGCATACATCAAAAGTGTACACAGACAATAATGAACGAGAGCCCACGGTGGTGTCTTCTACATATACATGAATGAAACCACACTACTCGACAATATTTCACAGCGCCTCTGCTCCTCTCGGACCGAAATTCCCCAGTTTTTGCCCCATTTCTCCCACATTCTACATAATTCATCATTCACTCCATCCAAAACAAAATACAGATTCCAATTAAAAATGGCAAAATTTTGCTGGCCGGCTAGAGTAGGGGAAAGACCTTTGAGATTCAGCCATCTTCAATGCACCAAGTCAACGAAGTCAAAGCTGACGCAAGAGAACGAATTTTTGCAACGATTTGTTCCGAAATTCAGGATGGCCAAAAATTATTTTACTCCATTCAGTTTACAATCATGTGAATTGATTTTGATTGTGTAA
>JAQIVE010001884.1:0-22383 GCA_034698285.1 Sminthurinus bimaculatus | reverse complement strand
TCCCCCTTTTCTCTCCTTCTCTCTCTCTCTCTCTCTCTCTCTCTTCCTCTTTCTCACTCGACTTCAATCTTTTCCGGGATTCGAGAATTTCACATCCTATAAGCATACAAAGCTAAAACTAGATCCATCCTAGAACATGAAAATGATCATGAGTTAACTAGATGTACACACATAATATACACTATAACGATACTACATCTATCGTTCCTCTCTCTTAGTATTCTCCTTTTCTATACTCGTACAGTTATAAATTCACTTCAATCCTGCTACATCCTTTCAGTCAATCTTGTCACATAAAGCTAGTAACTACTTACTATATGTATGCGTACATTACATATTACATACACATTAGAGGCATAATGCACATACTCGTCCTCCATGCATAAACTATGAATACAAGTCTGTACAAGAAGAACATCAATCAATCTTGCTAATCTTCTCCTTCGTCTGGTCTGCCAATTGTAAATTGCTGTGTGTGCACGTAAATCGGCGAATGCCCCTGCATTATAACAAGTCTCAAGTAATTATTTGCACAATGGTTGGAGGACGGCAATAAAAACAAGCTTTTGTAAAGATATTTTCTTGCTGACGTACTTTTCAGATAACTAATCGTTTACACAGTTAATTTGAAATGAAAAAAAAATGTTTAGACACCTCTATTACTTGCTAATTAAAGGAGCCCTCCACTTACACGTATTTATATAGCTAAAAACATGTAATGACATGTGAATGTGTAAAGTTATACCCACCAATTATTATGTTACGCTGGTTCGAATTGCAAATATATTTTTCATGTATCGGATTTAGATTAGAGCGGGTTACTGTAGCTAAAAAATGTAATACACATTCAATGTGTAAACATGCATATATTCACTTGTACTCATGTCATTTATCAGATATACAATAATAATACGAGATAGGAGATAGACTCTCTTGTCTGCTTCCTTCTGTTCTATTTTCTATCGAGAGTTGGAATCAAAATCTTTGAAGCAGAACACATAAGAAATCCAATAAGATGATGAATACATTCGTTCGTCCTTGTCCCTATAGACTTGACCTTATCTTTCCTATTGTAAGTGAGAACTTTACACACAGTATACATATGTACTCATATTCTATGTACAATGTACATAGCGATGCATGTAGAAAAGCGGGATATTTTTGCATATTATTTCTTTACACATGCACCATGTTATTGATAAAAAACTAGTTTAATTTTTTGCTTCCAACTGAATGTCGGTTTTCCAATTTTTATCGATCTACTTAATTAAATATAACGACGGACAATGGGCACTAAGCACTGCCGAAATATTGGAGACGATGGGCAAATTCAATTTAAAAAATTCCATTTTTGCATAAAAATCGGGAATTACAAATAGATTACAAGAAAACGACCGATACTTTGAGACTGCAGTATGTAGTTTGTAAGGACAGTAAATTCATAAATTCATATATAATTGAAGATTAGTTAAATCTTGAATGAAGATTGAAGTTCTCTCCTTTCTATCTCTCTCTCTTTCTGTTCAAATTATTACATTTTACATGAAATTACTGTACTCGATATGGATTTCAAGCCAAAAGCTTGAGAGCACTGTTAACTATACGATCACAGGCGAAAAATCACATGGCAAGTTAAAAAAGTGTTAAAAAGTATTATTTGTTCAAATGTTATTACTTTTGTTTCCCTTTTTCACACTATAGAATGTACTCTTTACTTGAGAATAATGTGGAATCGTACAAGTATTCAGATACATGTGCCATTTAAGAATTTCATTCAGCGTAACGCAATTTTTCTGTTCATACACCTAAAACATTAATGTCTATAGTAAATATACAATACGTACATGCGTCACACACACATACCCTCACATTTACACGTGGATATCTCAAATTTCCGTATTACACATAATAAACTATGTATGTATCTCGTTGTGAGCTGGCTTACTGATGGCAATCTTAAGGAAATTAAAATGATAGATATTATGATACATTTTTCTCACTTAAAAACTCCTCAAAACAGAGCACCAGCTGTACGTACACATAATACTCTTATCCTACACCTCTAACTAAACTCCAAAGAAATTAATGATTGTTGCCTCACTGACGTCATTCACATAAAAAGGAAAAGAAATAATAAGAGCAACTTTCTCCGTCAAGCATTACAAATGAACTCGTTTAGAATTCAACATTTGATGTTCGATCCCAATTTCCAATCTTATCGCTTGTATTCGTCCCAAAATAAGAAAAAAATGTACGTTACAGACATGCAAATGGTATAATATAGTGAAACAGCAGCAATTAACATTAAATGCCTTAACGACTGCCAGTTTGTTAATTCTTTCCTGCGTCATCAAAACGAATTTAGCAAGACATGCTTTGTGGATAAAATTTGGCACAACATGAAATGTAACCAAAGATGTATGTAATATCAAATTGTTCTTTTGGTATTATTTTGGATTTTGTAGATAAAAAGAAGACAAAGTCACTTTGAAATATATAGATGAATTTTCCAAAGTGAACATCGTAGATACATTGTATGTATACAAGCAAGAGTCAAGTCTCTTCAACTCTCAACTTGAGAGAAGACGGAACAACAGGCAAAGCAGAAGACGATGGAGAGGAAGAAGAAGAAGGAATGAGAAAGAGAGGCTAAGTTTTTCTCTCCAGGAACATTAGCCGTAGCCTAGCCATAGATAAAAGTATTGATTATCAGGATCTGAGAAGCTGGGGCGACAAGCAAACCTCCTCTATTCCGGTCACATCTTTCTTTCCGCGAGATTTCCGTTCCAAAAGAGCGTACAAGTGTGTTCTTTTCCATTATTCTCCGCCCAGAACACACACATACAAGCCTAGAACCTACACAAAATCATACACACACTTTTACATTGACTATATATATACTGACTATATGTATCTATATGACTCCATTATCCCAGTATCAACTCGAGCTCGCCACGTTCTACCTTCATACTTTTAGATTTACAGTCCCTGCTTCTCTCTTCCTTATATTGCTTCAGTGTTAGGAGTCGGTTCGTTCATACATATATACATATATAACCAGCCAATCCTTTAATACTCCTCAAGAGTTCTCGCAACCTCACCCACACAGAGTCTTCCATACTAAAAAACCGTAGCAAAACTACCAGCTTCGGTTCCTTAATCGTAATACTAAGTAGCTCCGCCACTCTCTATCTTTCTCACTCTGCCACTTCCATTCCATAACATATAAGTACGAGCTCCAATACAAAATACCTTCTCAAAATCCTCTCTTTATTTGCACAGAAGGAGAAGAAGCAGCAACGGCGGAAAATCCTTTGTAAAACCCGATGCGCCATAAGTACATGGTAGATAGTTTACTATATATTATTACACTTCTTGCGGATAGATTTGTGGAAAATGGTCTTCTTATCTATAAAATATAGACTCATGCCACAAAATCCTAATAATAATGATATCAGTCCTTTTCTCCTTCTCCCTCCGAAATTGACTATACTATAAAAGAGAAGTCGATGTTACACGTTCAATATGCGTATTAGATTTAGAATCTATATAGAATATGCAGGATATATAGAGTGTACATAATAATATGATAGCTCACAAAAGAGTAATAATGGTAATAAAACTAATATTATTATTATTATTAACAATTATTATTATAGTTACCGTCTCGGTTCTTTCTCTTCCCAGTCCCCGTATTTCCTCCACCGTTACTACCACCATGTTGAGCTTGTTGTTGTTGTTGTTGCTGTTGTTGCTGTTGATCACTCGGGAGTCCCAAAATACCGTTGATACTATAGCTAGGCCGCATATGAACAATGTGAGTTGACCCATCGACGGGGGAGAGGGAACCTGCCGACGAATTTCCATTATTATGATGAGAGGAGTTGTGATGATGTTTGGCTTTCTCGGCCGCTTTATTTCGGACGATTCTGCAAATAAAAAAAGTACAAAACGGTTCATTTAAAAAAATGATTAACATTAACCATCGTATCCTAACCAGATTACAGTTTACAATAATCAACACACAAAATGCTCATAATCTTCAGCTTGTACGGAGAAATAGTGTTATGCATAATGCGGTAACAGTTTGAACATAATTGAGTGGTCACAAAATCTACTTGCATTCACCCCACAAGCAACCCTAAACGATGAATATTGTATGACAAATGAAGTGTGTGGGAAAGGCGATCAATAAATTAATAAATTTCATTTCAAGGACCTTTGGACAACTGACTGTCATTTTCCAGCTAGCCAGTCAGTCAGTGTCGTAACAAAGTCCAATATAAAATATAATGCATTCTATTATAAATGCTTAAAGCTTAAAGAATTACACCTATTAATTTATTATGTGTTATGATGTTGACTCTCAACTCTCAAGGAATGAATACATCACACACATTATGCATACGTACATATATGAATGCTTCCCAAGTAAATTTAAATTTTTCGACATTATTCAAGGTAGCCGGGTATAAATATTGAAATTAGTTGAAAAAAAAGCAATGAATACATAGAATAGAAATGATAAACACAATTTATTATTGTTATCCATCAAATCATACTCCAGTTGTAATATTAAATAGATTCAAGTCGAGTAGAGACAGGCAGAGATGGATTTTGCACACATTTCTCGTGTCTACTCTGCATGTATTCTGTATATTCTTATTATGACAATTATCATCATCGTCACTGCATGCACAATTTTCATCCATATACATATACACCATTATGTAGCACCTAGCCAAGCTACCAAGTAGCAGGGCACAAATAGGTACAGTATATTATGCGGTGATATGAAGAATAGGGATCAGGATTATTAGAATTAGGAATGGTTTTATGCTAATGCATTTTTGTTAGCAGAGTGGGCGTTGTCATCCCTTTAAAGCCTGTCATAATATTTGCCAGAAGAGCTCATTAATTCTCTGTGACTTCTTTTGTTGTGGAATATACATATTACACATAAAAGAGCGACATACTACTAATAGTCAGATACAGTTAGTTCCATAGCTGGCAATAAATGAACACAACAATCACTCCGAATTTTTTCATGCTTGGGATGGAAATACAACAAACATGCGAAGAAAAGCGACAAAGTTTGCCAGCTATGGAGCGTGTTTAAATATTAGATCCTTATTAACACAAAAGTTTTGCTTTTTTAAACAGAATTTTTCTACCTTTTGAGGGTGTAAAACGCTAAAGAAGTTTTACTTTGGAATTTTTTGAAATGTGGTACTTATTATACATGATCTGCAACTATGATAGGATATTGCTAACATGATCTGTCTTAGTAATATTGAAACAAAAACATCAAGTTTAGTATGCATACAAGGCATTGCGACTCAAGCATCCCAAGGGCTCACAATTTTGGAAAAATTTTGCGCTTTGAGTACCCCGGGAAAATACTGGCACCAAGGTCAAAGTTGCGCTCAAAGATGGAGAATAACGCGGTATGAATAATACTTTGACTGACTGTATTACACATTACGAATTAGACATGTTGGGTGGCAGCCAATTTAGTTTTTTTTCAATTTATTGACTGACTCTTTCGCTCTTCATGTGTATATTACAACATCATCATAACAGAATACACATAAATACGGCCTCTTGATGTTTTCCCCTTTATGTATCCATATTTATGTGTGCATCGAGCTTCCTTCAAGATTATTATTATTATCATTATTTTATTTATAATACGATTCTGCACTGCTGTTTATATACTGGAAAAATAAAATGTACTTGACATACACACAATATCTTTGTTCCGAATATGTACATTACATAATACCTTTCTGTATTTGTTACTGTATCTAGTCGTATTTTACACATTTACTCCAAACCTCCAGAACCAAACAACCAGCCAGTCAGACAGGCGGACAGACAGGACAGGGCAAACAAACAAGCAAATATTTTTACACTGTTACATGGACGTTGTGCATGTATACATATTGTAGCATATAGTAGTCTCTTTTTTTCTTTTTTTTTCTTGTGCTTGGTCAACTATTTTTTCTTGGTTTCTTCCCTCTATCGTAAGTAGCATCCGTACACAGAAAAACATATCACGAGAAATTTCATTGTGTT
This sequence comes from Sminthurinus bimaculatus, assembly GCA_034698285.1. Classification (NCBI taxonomy): domain Eukaryota; kingdom Metazoa; phylum Arthropoda; class Collembola; order Symphypleona; family Katiannidae; genus Sminthurinus; species Sminthurinus bimaculatus. Next base: position 16,305 of record JAQIVE010001884.1, on the reverse strand, counting down.
TTCCACATTCCACTATATTTTTCTTCGCATTGTGACACATGGGACGGACTGAGCGCTAAAGTGTTCTCTATTTTTCCCCTCTCCTTTCTCTCTCTCTTTACTCTTTACCCGGAATATTTTTTGCTGTCGCGTACATTCGTAATTCATAATGTCCTCGTATAATTTACGTCCTTTCCTTATTTTTCGATTCCATTCTATTCCACTCCACTCCATTATTCGCTCCTGCCTGTCTCACTTTGACTTGGCTTTTAAGCGTGACTTGAACTAGATTTCCTCACATGATGTAATATATTATACAGTGCAAAAAACATAATAATAAAATGTGAGCTTCCTTGGTCCTACGTCGTATTTCATTGCTCAAAATATGCAAGTTAGGCAAGTTGAGCCTTCCAGACATAAAAAGAAGATAAGTAAAAAATTCGTCGCTTAAAAATCTGAGTACAGTTTTTACAATTTAAAATAAAGGGGAAAGTGATGAATTAGCAATAATAATTACTATAATATCAGAATCTATTATAAGCTTTCAATATAAACGGGAAAACCGCATTTTCTTTCTAAAAACACTTTTAAAATTTTAACAAGTTTTAGATTGAAAGGAATCCAATTTCAAAATCAGCATTATGAAGCCTGATGTTTCTATATATATATATATATATAAGATGTCTTTTTGAGATGAGGATGAAATAATATCGCCAGGCCAGAGATTAAAGGACTGAAGTGAGCATAAGGTTATCCTTCCTTGAATCTTTGACTAATTGAAGAGCTATTGAACATCATACTTTGTCTGTGTTACGAGGATGTTTACGTATTTTTTGTTGCTTCCATATATATATGAGCTACATTGATATATGATATATCTGTATCGACGATGGCATATATTTGTCTGTTAAGGGAGAAGAGCTACAGCTAGACACGGCGTTTCTGGCATAATAAATAGAGTGATCTATCCCCACTGGATTAATGCATTAAAATCAATTGGCTTTCCATTAACCGACCCTCTTCAATGCCCATAAAAGCAAATTTGTCGTAGAACAAGAGTAAAAGCAAAAGAGCAGTGAAAGAAAAAGAGAGAGAAAGAGAGTAGATGAGACAAAATCGCGTACATATGAAACGTCTCCTGTCCATTTATATCTCTTTACTCTCTACATGCATATGTCACATATGCATACGATATACATACATTTCCCTTTCCAACACTCTCCATATATAAATCCATCCAGCCAGATGACACAGATGGAACATGTAACACGCGATGTCTTTATGTAACTGTATCTGTATATACGCATAATACCTAATCATACGATGCGACCCCAGATTAGAATGAGACACAAGACCGCCTCTCTCTGTGTACATCAAACAATGTTGTACATGTATGCATCATGCATCTACATATACATAAATCCCGACAGTGAAACCCACCTACACGGTGAATACATTGAGTAGAATAATATATATGTATGTATATGTAGTACAGCTTCTATTCTGTATAATCAAATGTTTATAGAAACAGCCTCCACTCCATCCATCCCTGAGTGTATTATACAGATATCCACTCGGATGGCTTGTTCTTCCCTTTCCTTTTGTAACCTAATCAAGTCATCACATCATATAATCATCATAGGAGGAGTGAGTGTCACAGGAATTGTGCTACTAAGTTTTCCATCTTTTTATCATTTGTTGATTCTTTCTACTCGCAATTGATTTCAAACAAGTACTAAATGTATTATACATTGTATGAATATGTACAATGTACATATTTACATACATGTGGCTACTCGTTAAGTGGCTAGAAAAGGAATTCTTCGAAAGGCTTATTTCATTTTCTCGAAAATCATAAACACGGTTATACTCAAAGCAGGTTTAAGCACCTATTTTCTAGATAAAATAGATCTTCGTCCTTTAAGAGTAAGCTCGAGTTGAAAATCTTGGCGAACCTTTGTAGTTTTATTAAATAGAAAGGACGATCGACATGAAAGTGACTGTAATTGTAAATATACACATAGAAATGACCTTCAATAGCGTGACAATATTATAGAGTCAACAGAAAAGAAATTTAGACTATTTTTTCGAATCTTACATATACTGTCATCTGTAAAGTAATCATTTCCAGATTTACATATCTACAAGTAACAAGTACCACAAATGTACATACGTATGAAACGACGTATACAATACACAAAAAGAAATATGTTTCATTGAACAACTGTTTAGAAAACCCACGAAAGTGCCTGTCTGACAAGAGAAAGAGGAGACTCAGCGACACGTAAATAATCATAATGTTGTTAATGATAATAAAGCACACCCTCCTTTCGCATGGCCACTTTTCCAAACCATCCAGTACCAGTGCAATCTTTCTATCTACACATGCAGAATCAAGTAGATATGCATTTACGGAACATTTATACATACTTCATACTACACGATATGTACCAAATTACTAAGTGTTGATAATCCGTGTTTAAGTGTTAGTCTATTTATTAGGGAAGCCCGTACACTGTACACTGTACTCCCTTTGCACAAAAAATCGCGGCGTATACCTATACCTATATATGCGCAAACCTTGTCTAGCTAAGTCGATTTAATGTATAATGTAAATATAGTTCACAGGTAATATATACATGTAAGGGCATAGATACGCTTTATTTGAGGATGAAAAAGGCTCTACCCCTGTCGTTATCCTAGAATGTTTTTCTCTTTCCTACAAACAGACTTAATCTAACTTTAACTCTGGAGCCTGTTGGATTTGATTCACGTTGAACTTTTGAGCACTGAGATTTTTGGGGAGCTGCTATATCTATATTTATATTTTATACTGTAACATAGAGCCAACCCAGTACCAGGGTTCGACAACATAATAATATAATATAATGCATATAATAATGTTTTGAGCGTTATGACTTTCGACAAAAGACTTCCACTTGGACGAACATACATTTATAAAGAAATAAATAAATAGTGTCGGCCGGATACTTTATGAAACTTTTCCCCTGTCCATTTCCACACCATCCATATAATGGAAACATGTACATTATTTCATACACACAAACACGTTTGTACAATGGTTGGTCAGAAATAGCAATAGTCAAGAAGACTTTGACAACTGTATAATGTATAACATGCATCTCAATCGGGATGAAATGCAAACACATATTTCACGAAAATTATCGTATCAAAATATGCACAGGAAGTCGAGCCACACACAAGTGCTGTTTTGTATGTGTGTATGTTTACAGTTTTGCTGCATTATTCGGTTTGTTACTGTATATGCCTATGTACAATATTATAATATGTGTGTATAATACATGATGATAATGACCAGATTTCAAGTAGTTTAAATCATCACACATGTGTATGTATGTATATTGTAAATATATGCACAGATTATGTACCGTGTATAGTATTCCAGAATGACTAGAGCAAGACTTTGAATTTTTGGATTTTTTCTATAGACCGTATATATTGTGTGTGTATGTGAGTAGAATCTAGAATGAAAGAGAGAGAGAGAGAGAGAGAGAAAGGAGGAGAGAAAGAACTTTACTTGCAGGGTTAACTTTTGGAACAGTGAGCCATTGTCAACACGCTATTTACAGTCGATTGATTTCCAGTGAGCATATGGACACCCTTTTGGAAAAGCATTCCGATTCCAGGCCTATAGTCATATGTACAGTCATTTCCTATTTTGATACACTCACTTCAAATCCACCATCATACTTGATCATATAATAAACCCTATCCCCCAATCCTCAATAAATGAGTGAGTGAGTGAGTGAGTGAATGAACGAATGAATGTGATATTGTTGCGTACACATACTCTATGCACAAAATATGTATGTACCACCATTTAATGTATGTTGGATGTTGGATTGACAATGAAATAGTTTTTGGGCCTTCGTCACATTTTTCTCGCCAGCTTGTTTCTTTCCTTTCATTTTCTCCCTTGCTCTCTCTCCTTCTCTGCTCTGACTGCTGTATGATGATGTTTGACGAAAAATATGAAATATCTATTTATTGCATTGTTGCGTTCATTTTAATTCATTTCAATGCCCCTGCTCTTCTCTGGATAGCCAAAAGTTCTGTTTAGTTCTCTCTATTCCCTGTACTCTGACTACAAAAACTACAAGATTTACGAGTCCTCCTGATGATCGTATCATCATCATAATAATATTATTTACACTCAACTAGTCAAACTCTGAGTATTTATGCCTGTTGTAGGTACATATATACACATCGTTTTTTCACACTCATAATGTTGTCTACACATACACACTACACACAATTCAGTCGCCTAATCAAATTGAACCCTTTAATTGTGACCGCTCACACGTGTGACGTCGACTTTTGACGCAATATAACGTAACTAACTACGGAGTGTCGACAGCTCATGCAGAATAATAGGTCAAAAGTTTAAAAATATTACTTGTATTTTGTATCATAAGCCTTCCTTTTAAACTCCAGCAAGAGAGTTTCAAGTCAGCTTTATTTCAATTTTCTAGTATCCTATACAAAACTACAAAACTGGTAGTTTAAACGCCAATTTTCATGCGCTCTGCCTTCTAAGAAATTTTCAGTATCAACATCACTAATTGCATTTAAAATCCATGCAAATAAATATATTGTACTAATATTAATCCTAAAAATACTCAGCAAATATCTATCTAGCTAAGCTTCAATTACCTTTTGATAATGAGCAGTCTTTTTTTGGCTTTTCTCTCTTCAAATCTTTATTACCTGCTTGCAAATTAGTACTTTGATTGAAGTAAGCATACACTTTATTAAAATATATGATTTTTACCATGTTTTTTTCGTCGCCCGAGTTCAATAGTATTATCATTAAACATAAAATATCAATAATAATATCTGATAAGATGTATATTATGTTTTTTCAGGTACAACATTATTAGCTTTTCATGCTCACTAAAATGTACTAGCTGTAGTTGTAGACGAAAACATACGTGCCCTTCTCTCCCCTTTTCAAAGTACTATTGTGCACTGTCTATGAGGCTATAGGACTAGAAAACAGCAAGAACTATGGCGAATGACAATAGGAAAATGGGTAATCCCTCGGAATACTCTCACTCTCTCATTTACAGTCAAATTCTATGAAATGTCTCCATTATACTCGCTGTTTATAGTTTCTATACATCAGTATACATTAAAACTACCCTATTATATGGCCAGCGACACACACACAAACTAACACAAACATACAATAACCCATACATAAGTGGATGATGATGCTATGATACACAATGTCAATTCGAGTAGAGAACTTTGTACATACTACACATACACAATACGCATACAGACAAATGTCTGCATCATCATTATCTGACATGGAGTCTGTGAAAGCAGTTTGCAGTTTTTGGACTATGTGTGTATAGTGTGTATACACTGTATACAAAACACCACGATAGTGTTGGGAGAAAACCTTTCTTTCGGGTCGTTCTCTATTACTCCGCTCTATATGATATGTAATGCAGTCGCACTAAATTCTAGCATTTTGGATCTAGATTCCAAATCCCTGCCATTCCTTTTTAAATATGAGCTTGTACTCGTGCTCACTTTTCTGTTTGTACACTGTGGAGAGAAAGAGTGAGAGAGCGAGAGAGAGAGAAAGAGAGAGATAATCTGTGCACGCTCTGTGGTGAATGCTCCTGGAGAGATTTTGAAAATCAAGATGTACTCTGGTAACCACTTGACGCCCTATGAGTGTCCCATCTAACTGTAATGTATACACATCCGTATGTATACTGCAAACTAAAGGACACACAAATACACAGGCAAGCGGCAGGCGGCACATGAATAGAGAGTTTTAGAAGGGTCGAACGTTCAACGTACGGAAGGAACAATGGGGAACGAATACTTGCATACATATGTGTACACATATACGTACATTATGCATCGAGAAAAACAGTCAAAGGAGAGAGACACTAGACCGAGCGTATAAGCGCACAATAATGTATTCGGCAGAGAGCCCTAAATGAGAATCCAATGACGACGAATAACGATGATGATGATGATGATCATTCTTTCTCTTTCTCTGCCTTCTTTCTCCCGGCCGGCTACGCTACGCCACGCTACGTAAAACGTAATCGTTGCGATAAACATACGTGATTTTGTTGTTCTTCTCTCTCTCTTTCCTTGTGTTTTCTCCTCACTAGTCTCCTCTTTTCCTTTCATTTGCTTGCTTACTCGCTTGATTCCTCTGGTTTGGTTTGGTATGGTATGGTTTCGCCATGGCATTGTTTCTCTTGGAACTCAACTCAACTCACCAAATTACATGTCTATACATACAACACATAGGAAGCTTGTCGTCTACAACTGAAAACCCCGAGTAAATCTAAAATCTAGAATGAACCTACACCTATACATACATGCATGGAAAACAACTAAACTAAACTAAAGTTTCCTCTTTAGATCCACTAGACATGACCCCCATTAGATTTTAGAACATCACCCAAAACCGTAGTCTTCTACTGATTACACTGTGTATCATACAGTGTAATTCAAGACCACATCGACGACGACGAAGGAAACAAAACAACGAACCAGGACTGAGCAAATTTCGCCTCCTCATATATTGCCATCATAAATTCACCGGACTAAACTAAACTAAACCACACAGAAACCAGAAAAGGAGAAGGGATAATAGTAAAAATAACTAGTAGAGAATTAATATTAATATCTGTATATATATTTTCTCTATACGACACAGCATAAAATTCCAAAAACGGGTTCCTCACACAACAATGCGGCATAAACCGCAGTTTCATTAGCTCACGAATTGCAATTATTTGGCTCCTAAAAATGGTATTTTGTAGTTTGTAGCGGTAGTTAAATTCAAATGCACAGAACTTCACAATCAACATACGCTCATCAACTCAGATCGACGATCCATATTCCGTATCCATTTTTTTGTACAGAGGAGAATTTCAACCAAGGCGTGCAAAATGTGACAAATTGGAAAATTATAAAATCAAATTTCGATGCCGCATGACCTTTTCAAACTCCAAATCAAAACCAAATTACGTGTCAGCGGGGATGGGGAGTTTGAAACATAGAGAGCTGTTCACTGTTCACATTCTAAAGACTCTCTGCACTAGGCATGTTTTACATATGTATGTGCACTGTGCACTATAGGCAGACACATAGAACATTAAAAAGCAGTTGTGAACACAATGATTATAAATTAAACTCATTAATAAGAAATGAGAATTATTCATAGAATTTTATTTCTATAATAGATAATAGTGTAATAACAATAATAAATAGTGCTGTGAACAAAACCCTTTTTGTAATACTTTGTATTATATTGAACTGTATATTATTATCTGTTTTCAGTTGTAACTTTGATTTGATCTCATGTTGAACCTCATAAGCCTAGCTTTTGGATGTGGATTGTATCCCCCAAACTAAAAATATACTTGGTTTTGTGTGTGGGAAACCAAATCGAATTTGTCACGTTGTCTACTGTAAAAGAGCAAAGGATTAGGGGTATGGATGGAGCTTAAACGGAAGGCTACTGGGAGGTAGAGTTGAGTTGAGTAGAGTTGAGCAGAGTTGAGCTGTGCTGAATTGACTTGAGTTGGGAGCATAATAATCATGTTGGTAATGATACCAGAGTGAGGAGGATTTGAAAAACATTACAAGATCATCATGGAAATAATCCTATCAATATGATAATATCACAGAGATAAAGGGGTGAGCTGCCGTATGCTGCGTTTGTATTTTAGCCACATACACACTCTATGTATGTACTTAAATACGAATAGATACAACATGGGCTTGGGTGATCCACTACGTATATATATATACAAGTGTATGTATTTGTGATTGAGATTTGACTGGAAGTTACCCGGTCCGTGACGAAATTTTAACGTTATCTTAGGACAGTTCTCATTGGAGTTCAGGCACTTTTCGATTCTCTCACAAAAACATGAACGCACAACGATGACGAGAGAGAAAATGTGTGTATTAAATGAAACCCTTCTGAAAATGATAATGTTGTATAGTCCCATATAAAAGTCGTCAACTTCTCAATTCGCCAGTAAGTCGAGAAGAAGATCCATTCTTATGCTATAGAGCTGTATCATGATATAGTCATCTCGTCATCCTAATGGTTTTTAAATGCGAAAGACTAACTTCTTCATTCAAATTCAAACAAGGATATGTATGTCAAAAAAGAATTGAAATTTCCTTTAGGCTTTTCTATTTGATCTCAAAACTTTATCATGTGATACACAAGGTATGCTTACAATTTACTCAAAACTACCACGAATCCGAGAGCATCCTTTTTTTTTTTTTAAAAAAACTATACTTTGGAAAAATGAGATAGCGAATTTAAAACCTTCTTTACAATATTTTTCCATGTTCAAATTGTAATTTTACAAAAAGACACATTTATTTATTTTCCATTTTGCCTTGTCTAACCAGGGAATATCTATAGATGGATAAGGATATATTCATCTCATGGAATCGATAGCCAATCCAATCCATTATTTTATTGGATGGTAGGGTGAAAGAAAAAATTACGACTCACGAGAGGATTTCAGACGATAGAAAAAAAAGGAACGAAAGAAAAACGAAAGGATTTTCTATCGTATCTATCTATCTATCTATCGAAAAAGTGCCGGTTCCGTTGTGCATCTACTTTACTTGTACTTCACTTCTTCATGGTGTGGTGTGGTGTGGGCACTCTCAAAAGATTTCTCTGAATCTTTTTCGCTCTCTCTCCCACTCTGACAATCACCGTTTTTTTATCCACTTTCTCTCGCTTTTCAGAGACAGAGGTGTAAGTTACAGCACTGTAGTTGTAAAAAAAGTACTACCAGAAGAAAAGGGAAAAGAGAAGATAAGAGGAAGGAGAAGGAAAGACGGTGGAAAGTGGAAAAAGCACCAGAACCCAAAAAGTTTTGCAACATGAAATATATAAAATTCGTGGACTCTGGGACGGACTGAAGTCAACCGTCCGTGTTCAACTTGCATCTGGGGATTTGAAGAAAACGACTCTGTGCAAATATTTATGACTCCCTCACATTGATTGCCTTGGCGTTTTTTTTACTCTATATAATATAATATTAGGAAGAGGAGAAGGGCGAGTAGGAAGGACAAGAAAAGGGGATACATAACGTTTGTTAAGGGAAGATAGAAAGGCACCAAGCACTGTAAAATAAAGTAAAGAAAAGAACAAGTCCTTAATCCTAGTGAAATTTCACTATGCTCACACACAGCTATGCATAGCTATATGTTACCCCTTGTCCTCCGCACCTTGATTGTAAACGTCTATTTTCAGCTAAAATCTAAAGAAGAAAAGGAAACCTCTTAGGATGGAACTAGACTTTTCTATCAGTACAGTAGGTACATACATACATTTGTATGTATACTTGAGGTAAAATCACAAGGTTTCCTCCAAGTCTATCTATTTATATGTCTATCCATCTATCTCTCTACTTTCGATGCAATATTATAATAGATTCTCCAGCTGTACTTGCAATGAAAGTCAAGGGAGTCTTCCTCTTCAATTCGGAGAAAACTGTGAGGATTTACAACTCTTTTTTGGTAAAAAAAATCCACCACACCACTTTTATATATTACACAGACAATCTCTCTTTACTCTCTTTGACTACGATACACGATGGTCTACTGATTTATGGTAATGATATTATTATTGAAAGAGAGAGAGCGAGAGAGAGAGAGAATTTCCAGTTCATAATTTTTCTAGCCTCCATCTCCATAGTAATATCATCGGGATATACATAACTTATGCATCCTACTTACGACCTATGGCATGTCTCGGTCATATGTTAGCTCAAAACATGTAGATTTGCATTACATTATATCCATGAAAATTCAATTTTCAAAGAAGCTCCGTTCCTACTTTGTAAGAGAGTTACAGTATGACAATGTATTACTTATGGAATGGTGCGAGGTATGTCAATATAATAAATAAAATCAAATTCTTTCAGCTACATAACCTACAAACGTAAAACTTCTATAATAAGAGTATTTTGAAACTCCCACAAGGCTGTACAACGTAGAAGCCAAATATTGAATTGAATCTTTTTGAGAAATAAAATGTACATACATTTAGCCCATATAAAGCCCTTTTATTTTACCCACAACTAAAAGAAAAAATAAACCATAACTTTTATAAGATAATGATGATTCACCAACTGGTGAATGAGTAGAATGAGTCAATGGCATGATACAATCATATACATAAAATATTAGATGCAAGATAGAGAGAGGAGCACAATGATTAATACCTGTTTATAGATGAGACACTGGGTACATTGTCTTGTGAGCATATTCCTTCCGCTAATAACCGATCCTTTAAATTCAAGCAAAAAAGATACCAACATTAATTAAATTGTGAATCAATATCACTCCAACCAAATTTACATAATAGGCAAAAAAACAATGGTTACCCTTATTTCCCAGGCGAACATTGTTGGGTTTTCTCTTTTGTAGTTGGCAATAGCGTCCACGACTAAAGGGGTAGCCACTTTGGGTTTTGAGCCGCCGATTACACCCGCCTTGAACGACCCCGTCTCGTAGTACCTTTAGGATAGCGGTAAAAACATTCGATTAAACACAACAATTATAAGGGAAGTCGCTGGAATTTTAACTAAAATTGGCGACATGTCATAATTTTTTTGTATAATAAAAATGCATAGACCCTCTAATACTTGTGTGAATTAAATTTGTCTTCTGTCTCCAAACTTTATATTATAACACTTACAGCTTAAGAAACAAAAACAACTATTATTTTCACGCTCAATTTATTGGATTAATTACTATACATCTATATTTATGTGTATTGTGTCGACAGAAGTTTCATTTTTCAACTCTGTTCCTATTCCAACGTTTCCTTTGATGATGATGATGATGAGAAATGTGAATCGCGTTCAAAATACAGACGTGCTCAAACAAGACAACAGCTATTCTTTTTCTCTGCTATATAATTTTTCTTGTGTTTATCCTTGCAGTAATTTATATACTCGTTCGTCTATTTATATTTGATTGGCGATACTATATTTTGAATTTTAGCTATTTTAAAACTTGGAACTGCAACCATTAACCATCAAAACGACTATGGTAAACCATCATAGTCGTAATATATCTTTAGACTAACACATTCCAAGGCATTCCCAGTTTGTACAAGTATTTTTATACTACACACATCTCGAAAGGAGCTCATCTAGGTCCAACGACATAAATTATACGTATTTTTTCTCATAGACACGTACACGATATCATAATAGTAATACTTAATACTACTACTAATAATAATAAATATACATCAATGGAAGAGAACATCTTTGCTTTTCTGTGTTGTGATGGCGGTCCCTTTCTGTGTGAGCCGCAAAAATGTTGGTATAATATGTATGTAAACATAGTTTTGCGCTTTGCTCTGAGAAAGTTTCAGAGTTTTTCGGCGTCGAGGGAAAAATGTATGAAAAAAGAAGAAAAGAGAGCAGCAAGCTGTATTTGTGTGTGTTTGGTGTGTGCATTATAAAGACAGAAGGAAAGAAAGAGAGAGAGAGAGAGAGAGAGAGAGACAACTGGAGAGCTACAAATCATCGCGGAAGGAATGCTAAAAATGTTGCTAGCGTCAAACACATGCTCTTGTGAACAACCGGCCATTCAAGATTCATTAATCAGTGCTCAGGGTCTCGGAAACATTTTCAGAGACTTGTAAAGTACAAAGAGTTCATTTTGTTTCTCTTCCCCATGCATTTTCTTCTTTTGACTTTGTGAACTTGTTCGCATCCTATTCGTCTTCTTCATCTTCAGTTCTTCTCTGCCTTCCTTTTTTTTCTCCCAAGAAATTTACTCCGAATGTACTTTTCTTTAGATCTTCCTTTTCTTTTTCACCCTCATCTCTTTGTATCCCTCTCTCTCTCTCTCTCAACATTTTCTCGTGTTTCTACGTTTACGATTAGCCTGATTTCTTGATACAGAATACAAAATCTGCCTTTGCACTCTTCCTCTGTTTTGTGCCTCTTTCCATTTGAAGCAAGTACATAGTAGCTGTGTACAAGTGAACAAGTTGATGCTACATTATTATAATACAGATTTAAGTAGTGTAGTGTAATGCATTTCGGATGCTCATCATCCTAGTCATCATCATCATCATTATCACCATCGCGTAGCTCGCTCGGTGTACAAAAGCATGAAATAAAAAGAGTACGTATAAAAAATGCCGGTCCGAGTACTTTCCCTTCACCTCTGCTTCTCTACTCTTTTTTTTGGAATAATCTCAGAGACGACATTAAGCACATGTAATATCAGTAATGTATACGACTCCGAACTCAAACGCACACACATTTGGAACTCTTTTTTGACTTCCCTTTTGGTCTTGGTCGTCATTTTCGTTGAAAGTAACTACGACCTACACCATGGTTCCGCATATCAGGACTCACGAGGAGTCGGAGCAGTTGACAGTCAAATCCGTTGGCACTTGACAATATTTACTATTTACACACTACACACTCGTCGTTTTTTTGTACTTTTCTCAAGGCTCCACCCGATGAGCAATATGTAAGGTTCTGTACTTTATTTTGAGCAACGTAGATATATATGTACAATGTACACACATGTTATACTTTTTGCGTAAGTTATGGTGAAATAATCTATAGCCACAAAACATTTACAGTGCACCAGCTTATACTGCTCATCGGGTTGAGCTTTTGTGTCTCTCATTATAGTATGTTTGTCTTCACTAAGAAGTAGAATTCAAACGATGCAACGTCACGTCTATGTATTCTATTCTATGTGTAATTTACAACCAGATCAAATAAAATTATAAAAATCCGAAAACTTTAAAGCTCCGTATATGCACAATATGTATAGAATGAATTTATTTAAACCGAGGAACCTAATCATAGCTTCAAACCTTGACATTTTAAATTTTAAAAGGATGCAGTTACATCCACATACGGTGTACATAACATATAGATAGACGCGCGTGTAACGTTTGCTGCGTAAAGTGTACATTAGGCTCTGCAACAACCGTGTAATGTGTAGTGCAGTACAGCCGTCTGCAATAATTCATGCTGAAATCTAAAATTACACTTCAGAGTAAACTACTGAAAACTAATACTATATCATCAATATTAAAGAAAATAATAAAACGAATAAATCTCTATGCATTTTTCTCATTCGGTCTTGCTGGCTATTGTCATTTTAATGCAATAATATACTTTTTCTTTTCGTCTATCCTTGCAGATAATTTAGATGGGATATACATAAATAAGGTCTGGTGGAAAATCTAGCTAAGAATAGTACAGATAGTCTCACATCTATCTATACACTCTATTGAAATAACCAAAAAGTAGGTATGTATATACACAGTAGCTGAAGAAAATGTTCTTTCCCTTTTACATATACCATAATTTTTGAAGATCCAAAAGTTACTCCCGGTTTTGGTATAGGGAGTAGAAGAGAAAGAGAGAAAGCAGGAGGAGAAGTTGTAGATGAAGAGAGAAGTTTGTAGAAGAGTCTATAATACAAAACTCCAGTTGAGAATGTTTCTGGTTTGATATAACGTACGTGTATGTACATACATATTAGGTTGCATACGAGTACAGTTACTCTGTGTATACTACTACAAACACACATTGTACAGCGGGTATATGTACGAAAGAGTGTAGAGAATCATTTTCTAGGTTGTTGCCATACATACATGTACAGTTTGACTGTGAACTTGCAACTTTTCTTGTACTTTTATCGTCGTCTCCTCTCTCCTTCGTCTTCCCTCTTCCTCTCCCTCTCCACAGACACATAGATATTTTTCCCTAGACTTGTATAAAATCAGAGCAAAGCTCTACGTTTCTATCTACATGTGTACAATATGTATTTATAGCCAGGGAGTATCTGTGGATAAAGAATACATTTGTAGAGAATGAGAGATACTTTAGCGGGTAGTAGTTTTAGTTTTATGTATACGTTATATTACATTGGATGTGGATTTGATATATCGCTCAAGGGGGAGAGTTGAACGACTCAATTCACAAGGAAAGTTGCTTTGGCTCTCTCTTCCTCTGCCTCTCTCTCTTTATATCGTAAGTCTATTAGATATTTTCTATATAGTTGTCCCTCCTTCACGATGCATGTGGAAGACTCTTCTCTTTCTTTCCCTTTCTCCCACTCCAAAGTCAAACTTCTTATATCGCATAAAATAAAACCAAAATGCTTTCACATGTATGTTTTGTCTGTTGCCCGAATCTGAACTGTAAACCATCGTACTGTTGATGCATTTTTTTTAAAACACGATTTATTTATGAAATTTTGCTTCTGGAAAAGCACAAGTAAAGTTTGAGACAAAAAGAAGTATGTATATAAAATACATTGGATTTATAAATTATTTACTATTCCTTTCCTTAAGTATTGTGGAAATTTTTTTATATTATTAGGATTAACAACCGCTCCATACTTGGGTTTAAAATGTGGTTAAAAATCACACAAAAACAAAGCTATTCCACTGAAGATCGCATAGCGGACCACGGGCCCTGCCACAAGTACGTATTTTGCCTATAAATATAAATGTGTGCACATTGGCAGAGAAGTATCGTTATGTGAGTGTTTGGATTTCTTATCAAGTTTGACTTGGGAGAGAGGAGATCGAGTCGAGTATTTCTGTGTTCTCTATTCCACATGTATGCATGTATCTACACCGGCGTGTAACACAGGGACATTGCAGTGTGAGAATGTGCAGGGTAAATTGATAGGAAATATTTATAGGTGGGTTGTTGTATCAACGGTAGTAGAGACAGATAGACAGGCTTCTATACATACATAGTGACAGTACTTTTATATGGAAACTCAAGTATGGAGTGTAGTAGTTGTAGTAGTATAGGAATAGTGGAAGGAAAGAAAGAAAGAATCTCAGAAATCGATATAGACGCGCTGCACCAGAGGGACTAAACCAAAAAAAAGAAAAGGAGGAAGAGAAGGATTTTCTTTTTTGATCGGCAAATTTTAGCGTTTGCACCATATACACCTATATCATATATTTTACACTGCACACATAAACTATATATAGTTTACGTGTGCATGTGTTATGTGTGTAAGCAATTCCTTTCACTCTCGGACCCTACATTTTGATTCATTCCGTCTACAGTGTTACGACGTAGCAGCATCTATAATATAATCACGTATGACTGAACTGATTCACATGAATTGAACAAAAATGAAATTGAAAACACACTGTATCAAGTTTCATCAACACTTGACTCTTCACCCCATAGTTTGAATCAAAGTTTCTGATAGTCTAGGAAAATTTTAGGAAATGAATAAATAAAATTAAATAAAAAAATAAGTTTATTACCTTGAAAGTATTTTGGAGACGCAGCCGTGGGAGACTATAAAGACATTAGGAAACAATTTTTAAATACAATAGTAAATAATGAATGTAGAAGACTTCAAAAAATAAATCCCTTGTGGTTTTTTTACCTCGGAGTTGTCGGGAAATGTCACAGGGGCGAACTCCATTATGAGCTAATTCTACGATTCGTTGACGCACAATGTCTGGTAAGGGTCGACCATTCACAAACACACCTCCTAATTGGTTTATCCCGCCGTGCCCTTCAGGCGAAAAGAAATCTTCTTTCAATTATTTAGATCATTTCCCATAGAGTACATATGTACAAGACAAAATAAATGTTTAGAGTACATTCGTAAAGGAGA
Organism: Sminthurinus bimaculatus; assembly: GCA_034698285.1. Classification (NCBI taxonomy): domain Eukaryota; kingdom Metazoa; phylum Arthropoda; class Collembola; order Symphypleona; family Katiannidae; genus Sminthurinus; species Sminthurinus bimaculatus. Next base: position 615 of record JAQIVE010001884.1, on the reverse strand, counting down.
AGTCCGATTTTGGGCTAAACAAAGACCTCTTGCAAGTAGCCTATCGTTTTGAAGGAAATATAGAGTAGAGTTCAAACATGCTATTTACAAAGGCCTGAAGTCATATTTGTAGCCACAGCCATCAAAAACTCAAAAAAAAAAATGAAAAAAATTGAACCCTCAAAATTGACATATTTTGGGAGGTTTATTAGCATTTTTAAAGTTCACTATGCATTATCTTTCAAAAAATATGTCTCCGAGCGAGGTTTTTTTAGCCTTAAATCCGGACATCTCTTTTACTTATTTTAGTTGATAATTCATAATTATACACGAGCAAAAGGTACCAGTTACCGATAGTGTTCGTCATCACATTTTTGTAGAAGGTTGCCAATGGTATAGAAGGATTCTTTGAAACAACGAAGAAAAAAAATTCGGAAAATCCAAAAATGATCCTCAGTAATACTTAAGAGATTCCACTAATAAAAACTTCTGAAGCTCTTATAGGTTCGTGGGAAAAGTGAGGGGAACATTTCATGTTTTGGCGATTTCGGTTTGAAAAGGTCCCCCCCCCCTTAATGGAGAGGGATTTTTTTCTTCGTTGTTTCAAAGAACCTACCCACTAATGAATCCTTCTAT
>JAQIVE010001883.1:0-22386 GCA_034698285.1 Sminthurinus bimaculatus | reverse complement strand
ATAAAACATAAAAAAATTCAAAAATATAAGCAAAAAGGATTTTAAATATTAAAAGTAAACATGTTAATATGTTAATATTATTTTTCTGATAAAATACAATATAATTTCCTTATTTCAAATAAAATTACAATAATATTTTTAAATAATGATGAAAAGATAAAATTTGAACATAACATTTAAATTTACCTTATAAACTCAGAAAACTTAAATCAAAAATTTATTCATATTAATATTTTAAGCCCTAACTTTAATCTATATACATATTTTATTTTAAGTTTGTATAAAGAGCTAAAATAGCAGCCAAACTAGCAAATGAAAGGTTAAAGAAATAATGTATAAAGAGTTTTTTAAATTATTAATATATTGTAATATAAAGTTGCTCAAACAGCTATACATGATTAATTTAATTCATAATGCTATAAAGAAACGTTCTGAAGCAATGATTAACAACCATAAATAATAACACTGTACTGTGAATTAATACCTATAAAATTCGATTTCTCCTTTGTCCAAGTCTATACAGCAGCCAATTATATCACCACTTTGCCAAGTTTCTCCATATGGAGCTGTTGATTGATTCCATTTTCTAAGTCGATTCCCATCATATGCAAATGAATCTTGAGTATCACCGACGCCTTTTTCTTGAGAGAATTTAGATGTGGCTGAATTTCCGCACCAACCTAATTGCATCACACCTTTTGAGCCCAGCTGTACCTCGTACATCCATTTACCTAAAACAAGGACAAAAATTGAAAACAGAATTGGCTATTGTTATACAAATATACTTTTTAGTTTTTTATTATTGCAACTTGAGACATAAAAAAAACATGATACATATGTACATACATAACATTATGGAGTATTTGAAATTTACAATGAGTATTCATTAGGTACCTTTCCAAACACAAACATTTGCTCTCACACTCCCGAAGTTACATTGGGAAGAAACACCCAGGCGATCATTTGTAATAATAAAGGAGCCAATATAAGCTGCGACATCGTACTTAACTATTTTAGGTCCCAATCGTCCTTCCATTTCATTAGCACTACTACTACTGCTACTAGCAGCAGTTGTCTGATTGCTTTCACTCACATTATTTAAATTCTGTGTCATATAACTTGACAAACTGTCAAATCTGTAATCAAACATGAAAAACCACATAATATCTCTATTATAACATTGCTATTTAATATTATTTAATATTCGTTTTTGATTTAATCACTTCCCTTAAAGTATCACAAACAATCATCATTTTTATAGCGTGTCAATAATAGATCAGAAGGGTTACAAATACTTTGAGTCACATGAAAGTATAATATTTATATAAATCGATCTCTTAAGATAAATTACACAAAATAATCTTACGCATTAGTAAGAACATCGTCTTCTTTTGGTTCGGTGAGAATATCATGGTGGTTAGTTACACGAGCGTTCTTGCTCGGTTTAACCCCATTGTGAATATTATGCTGTGCAGGAACTTTTTGACTCTTTTGACTCAATGAAACATTTTTCATGGGACCATTGTCCGAAATCGAGTGCTGTTGCTTATTCTTTGGAGAGCTGCCACTTGTACTCCCCCCATGGACATCATCTCCGAGTTTCCCTTTATATGATTTGACAAACTCAGTCCCAAATATTTCATTTATAATTCGCCGAGAGAGACGATTTGAATCCATCTCCTTGTGATGACCTGACGAAGTACGCCCTTGTTTCTTGTTTGTACGTTGATTTTGATTTTAGCCAACTTTTCCACCCTCAATGAAGATTACAGAAGAATTTTCCTTAAGACACACAGAAAAGAGCAGAAACAAAATATAAATTCGTGGTAGACATTCTCATTGAGTTATGATGTATTGATGAATAAATAATTACTGTGTACCTCTAGCTTGAAATTATTAACCTTTAGTCATGATTCACATAATATGAAAACCTACCAAAAACATGGAATGAGCCGTTTCCTCTTTCTCGAAAAATATCTCATGAACAATCTCTTGAATACATTAACTATAAAATAATATAACTATACAGTATACCTAAAATTAAAGTAGACGTTCTAAAAGACGCTGTAATTTGACAAATTCTTCCATAACTCTACAGATAAATGCAAATGGACATAAAAGAAAGGTCGATCCAATTCCCCATGCTCATGTGGACTCCTATAGGTAAATGCACTAAAATTGCCTACATAAATAGTCAATAGTAGGTATACCTAAAGGTAGTAGGTAAAACCTAAAGACACTTTACTGTGAACAAAAGGTATTTTTATTGCATTTGATGCTAAATCGTGTAGTTAATTACTCTTAACAACTAGCATTTTTAATTTTTATTTTTTCCCTTCTACAAAAATGAAGAATGAATGCGAAATGTGTTCCCATTTCCCATTGCGAATGGAAGAATGAAGAGGAGATAACGCGAAGTTTTTTCATCATCATTATTATTATTATTCCTGAATTAATATCAAAAGAGGTAATTAAATAACAACTGTGTTATTATTTGATAAAAGTACTTGATACGAGTACTTACAATTAGTACTACATTACTACAGTACGGAAACATCTTTGTGACATTTTGTATTTAACAGGACGATTTACGATACACAATATATATAACATATAACATACTACACTACTTGCAGTAATTGATTGATCAATTGATGTCATTTGAAAGTTCATAAAAAATAATACGTATGTATATGTAATAGATAATAGATTGTGTGGAAACTTACCAAATTGTTGCTGTTATAAGAATACATCCCATTGTCAAATGCAGTACAAAAATGGGATTAATGTGTAATGAACAATGTTCTCAGGATCTCAGGATTCGATTTTTGTTGAATTTTAAATAGTATACACATAGGAATTATCACTAGAAATTTGTAACAGGTTAATCATTATTAAGCACTGTGTATTTGTTACTTCATCAGAATTTAAACTGTTTTGAAACTACTTTTTTTGCTGTAATTGATTGATACTTTTACATGATATAGGATATAGACAATAACACTGCTGTGCTAATTGAAGTCTTATGTCTTATGTCTAGGATTTTTCCAAAGTGAATTCAGTATTCGGTAATTAATTTGTCACAATGGATTCAAAGTTATAGAGGTTGCAAATAAATAATTTAATTAATAATTTTTACTAGTGAATTAGTGAATTCGTGCAACAAATTAATTGATTAATTGACAATAATTTTAACTAGACATACCAAATACCAAACATGTACTTAATAAAAGTACAGCGCTGAATATAACAAGTTGAGATCTCTCTTTTTTGAAATTTTTCCGATATCCTTGTTTAATAATATATGTATGTATTATGTATATATACTGTAATACTGTATGCATCTAAATGCATAAGATAAAGGTATATCCGAGTATTCACATTCTGTTTATAGTACGTATGTACGTACATACATGTATTAGGGAATTCTGTCAGTTGAACAGTTAAAATCTAACTAACCATGGTTAGATTTATAGCAAGTAAATAGATTTGTAGACACTAATTGTGAAATTCAGTCCTAATTGTGAAAAATGCAGTGAGTTCAACGAGTGAATTGCGCTCCAGTCAAATAATTCAACATCAAGTTCATCATCAAAATTGTTGACAAATATAATACACAAATATACACAAACGACGAAAAAAAAGTAGTAGTATTGATTTGCAAAATACATTTGCAGATTTGTAATTCTAAAAAGTTAAATCATATTACTTAGTTTTTAAGTAATTTTGAACAATTTTGATTTCAATATACTGGGAACTAGTGACATAACATTAAATTAGTAATTATGGATGGGTTGGACTATGAATATGTCAAAATTGGGAATTTTCCAAAATTGGCTTTTCCTTCCGATATTTGTGTCAATCGTGAAGTTTTCAATCAAATCTTTTCGACTGATACTTGGAATAAAGTCCTTATGCCGGATCAACGAGAAAGAATTTTGGTAAAATTTTGAATAAAATATAATATTTTGATTAAGTAACAGCCTTATCGACACATAGATATTGGAAATATGTCTTTCATATTCGTAAATAGTTTGTATTCTGTAACTGATTTTTCATCAATGTATTCCTTTATAAGTACTTAGTTAAAGCAAACCTAAAAATCATACATGTATTTTTTACAAGTTCTCACAACTGTTTTTTATTTATTTTACTGTTTTTATTACATAGAATTTCCTGCCACCTGAGGTTTTACAGACGGTGGGAGCATCACAGCAAACAATGGAAGACTTGTTAGCTCGCACATTAAATCGTTTCGATACAAATCCTTTAGATACATTTTTTGAGCAACTTGAACAGGGCAGATTTGATCCGGATGTTGTTGAAACAAGAGCTGCCCTTCAAAAAGCTTGGCACAAGGAGAGTATTCGAAAACGTAAAAAATATCATTCCGAGCTACTACAAGAAGTGATAGTGTCCCGTGAAAAGCATTTAAAACAAAGACTTGATAGTTGTTCAAACTCATCATCATTGTTCAATGACATTTATTCTTTTGATGAACCGTCATTACCTCCTCCAAGCATCACCACTCCTTCATACACAGTGTATAATAAATCTCAAGTGAAGAATTTAAATTCTTTTGAAAGTCAAGTTGAAAAAAGGTATCGTGAAGAAATTTCTTCCATCAATCGTCAAGCAGGATGTTTGAGTTCTTCAGATGACGAATCTCCACGTAAGTATATATTTTTTTTAAATTCATTATGATGTATTGTGAAAAAAATTGTTCTAAAAAAATTATCTCACATTTATAAAATTTTAATTTAAAAAAACTCGACAATCCAATGGAATGTCGTAGCCGTATATTGAGTTATTAGTTTCAAAAGACTAGTTATTAATTTCACATTAAGCGTTGACAGTGTTCAACTTTTCTAATGATTTTAAAATAACTTTGCTTATTGTTTTTCTTCATTTTTACACCAACAGCCAAGAAATCAGCCAAAATGTCAAGAAAGGCTACAACAAAGCCATCAAAAGCTAAAAGGGCAAAACCTGTGGTAAAGGTAACTCCAGTGTTGAGTGAATCAATGGCTGAACTTTCTGTACAATCTCCATTGAATTGTACGCCAACAAATATTGGTACTCCTGGTACTGTCAAACATTTGCAATCATCCATAGTCCAAATGACGCCGAAAAGCGTTAATTCTATTATTCCTACCACAACCATTTCAGTTCCTGGAAATATGAATCGGGGTAATTGCCATTTTTCATGATGTCTTAATTAGTTACAAATTATCTGGATAAAAATACCACCCATAATAAAGAAATTACATTCATTTTTAGACGAAACGAAAGTGATTTATTAAATTACAAGGTATACTATACAATTATAAATTATAATGTGTGTAATAAATGTGTTGTTTTTTATTGGACTTTCAGGACCCCTGTTGACTTTACTACCAAATCAGAGTGCAGTAACGACAGCTTTAATTACCACACACGGTTCATCTACATCGTCAAATCTCCATAATACTCTGTCCTCGCCATCAACGTACACTTCTTCTCTACTCAGTAGCAATACTAGTAATCGTAACACAATTTCTGTGTTGCAAAGTCATTTAAATAATCCATCAGCAATCACCACTGTCTCTCCTCAAGCAACCAAAATGTTGTTGTCGTCCTCGTCCTCGTCGTCCTCATCGTCTACTTCAACAATGATTCCTGTTGTAATATCCTCAACACCTGGTCTAACAATACCAACAACGGTAACGACGACGACACCGAGTGGAGGAATAGTAATAGCAGGAATAAAAATTGAAGGTGGATTATTATCATCAGCATCATCCCCTGTGTCATCATTTACTTCCACTACTACAACCACAACAAGCACGCCTAATATCGCTCCTTTAATTCACTTTCAAAATAATCCTTCCAAAAGTTCTCCAATCCTTGCATCACAACTTCAAGCTCCAACTCAATTAACCATGTCGATAAACAACAGTAATCATCATCATCATCAACGAGTGAATTCAAGTAATATAAATTATTCCCTGTCTTCATCAACCTCAACGTATAATAAGGATTCCTTTAAATTTCCATCTATTCAAAATCAAAATATAAAAGTTCGAAACTGCAGCGAAGAGGAGATGGAGAGTTCGTCGGACGACGAGTTTGAGTCTATAGAGCCAACTATTCATTTATTTGCTTCGAATCCTATCACTCCATCATCAAATTCTCTGTCAAAGTTACCCCCAAAGACAAATCTCGGAAATTCCAAGTCTACTACTCTGAATAATAATTCCGGAAACTTGAATAAGTCAAGAGACGGCAGTACTATGAATAAAAATATAAATAGTAGCAATAAAATGTCATTACAACATCAACAGCTTTTAATAGCTACTTCAAAACCAAGTACAGTTACAACTTTAGGTAGTTCTTCTTCTTCGTCTTTAACTTCGGCCGCTTCCTCTTCTTCCTTATCATCGTCATCAGGTTTAACTACGTTCTCAAATTCTCCTAAATATACTCATGTGCAATTTAATAAAGTTATCAATGTACACCAACAATCTCAAGGTCAAGGTCAATCCCCGTTGCAGCAACAACAACAACCAAAAGTTAATATTGTGAAAGTTGTTGCTCAAACCTCTTCGTCTTCCGGCGGTAGCAATGTAACTTTTAAGAATACTTATTCATCAAAAATACCCATTGGAAATATTAAAATAGAGCCTGGTACTTTCTCCTCTGGAGTTCCACAAAATATTCTAGTACAAGCAATTAGTAGTGGAATTAATGCGACCTCTACTATTACTACCGCTGCTACTAGTAGCAGCAACATTATCACCAGTAACAGTAGCATTATGAATAGCATTAACAATACTATTCGAGTTTCAAATCCGAAAGTCATGTCTACTACTACAACTGGAATAACCACAAATTCAACAAGTACCCAAAAGCTATTACCAATCACTCTTCAGAATCTTCAACAGCAACAACAACAACTACAGTCTCCAACAGCTGATATCAAACCATTGCTGTCAACATTACCATCACCATCATCTTCAATCATAAGACCAACCATGCTTACCTTACCGGCAACCACCACAAATTCTAACTCAAACCAAATAGCATCATCAATACCAATTACGTCCTCATCGTCGTCGTTAGTAACTCTCAATGGACCCCTCTCAGTACCCGTGAACAGTATTATTAGCTTGAATAGTAACAATAATAGTAGTATTGTCAGTGGAAATAGTGGCAATAGTGATCTTATCAATAATACTAGTACTAGTAGTAATACTAGTACTAATCTATCCTGTGTAACCAGTAATTTAGGAACAAATAATAATAGTACAGCTGGAATAAAACTGGAGTCAGTTGGTGAACTTCAAATGTTTAATTTACTGAATCAACCAAACATTAATGTTATGGATGCACTGGGAGGTGATTTGAATCTCAATTTAAGTTTATCCATGAACCGGCTGGATGATGAAGGGATGGGGGATGATGATGTAGTTGATTTTGTGGATCAAAAATATGCAAAATTACCCGATATGGAAAAAATTGATGACTTTCAATGGTAAGATTCATATTACTTGATATAATATACATGCACGGATAGTTGAAACTATGCTATGTATAATGTTATGCATACACAGGATCTTAAAGTACTCATAGAATACTGTATGTATGTGCTTTTTTAGGTATAGGATACAGTTGATTGATTGTGTCATTCATTGTTTTAATCTTGTAACTTTTATTTTAATTTTTCCAGTATGGATGGAAATCCATTTGACTCAATACCAAATTTGAGTGATGAATTAGATGCGTTTTTAGTTCCCAACACAGGTACTTTTCAATTAGAATTCAATATGTTCTTGGTATTGAGTAACATGGAGTGGGGGACAGAATTATTAAATGTTGGTATGTTTTTCATTTTTTTTATCCTCGAATGAAATAGGAACGGATCATGTTTTGGATCTTGATTTGGTGGAAGGACTGTGTGATTTTGATGGCTTTTTATCTGAGGAGAAGCAATATGCCAGCTTCTTTTCACTGATACGAGACGTATTATGTAGTACCCGAGATCATAGAATGACTTTGCAGGTTTTGGAAAAAACCATCAGAAAATGGTCAATAACTCCAAGCGCAGCCCTAAACTTGTGGTTTCTAAGAGTTAATGATTGGAATGAAGCTTTAATTACGGCTTTGAATTTCTTAGCAGGAAATTATCAAGGTTCGTTTAGTAAGTGAACATCGAACTTTTCAATTCTTTGAGTTTCATTTCCTTCCTTTGTTATATTATATTCTATATTTTTTAACATCAAATAAAAGTCATTGATGTACATGTATGTTAAAAGTATACTTTTATACATTGGCAAAGTGACACTTTGTTGTTTTATATTTCATATTTCATTAAAAAAATAATTGTTAATGACTATGAAAGGACCAGTGAAGTACAACAAATGTGACTGTATTTTTTTGCAGAAGCTCACCCAGAAGATTTCGTTCCTTATATTGAGTATAAGTACAAAACAAAGTATTATCAAGTAAGGAAGTTAGATTATTTAAAAAAAATGTTTAAAAAGTATGCGTTCATCTTTCATCAATCGGGCATATTTCTCAACCGGAATGTATTATTTTCAGTGGATTGGAGCTGGACGGGACAGTGATAACAATCTGACAGCACTTTGCCACATGTGGTTAGAAAATGTAGATAGACTTCCTCCGTTAAAGAAATTAGAAGCAGAAAATGAGGATCAAGAAGAAGAAGACGACGAAAATGAAGATTCTGATGGTGTAGGAGAAGAAGCGAAAGGTATTTTAATGTGTAAATGTAAAATTTATCACTTTTGCTAAACTTTTAGCCTCATTTTTGATGTACTTTGATTTACATAACTAAATTATGCTTTTAAATCATTGCGTTTTTAGCAAAAAAGACTAAAAGGCCGCAAACTCCACCACCTCCACGTTGTTTAACGGATTGGTCCGTGCGCCCATCGACCAAAGAGGAGAAAGAAGTTTTCCAGAAACAGGTAATAATTTAACACTAACGATACCCAATTAAATAAAAAATTATGATGTTTTGAATTATGAACAATTCTTGTCATCCTAAAAAATACTCTCCTAATTGTTTTTAAAATTAATTTCATTGCAGGAGAGAAGTCGTTTTGAGAATCCACACAAGGCGTTTACGTACCAAATGCATGGTTATGAATCTGTTGTTGGACCTGTCAAAGGTGTATATTCAAGTCAAAGTGGTATGACGAATAAAGCTCGTGGCCATTCTCTACTTGTGGATGATCGTCCACCCTATGTTACGATTTTAGCTTTAGGTAAGTAAGAATATTTGATAGTGTATAGTATTATGTTGAATGTATAATGTATGTATTTATTTGACAAGAAACAGCAAAAAATTTAGTAGTTTTTGATTTCATAAATTATTTTTTATTGTCAATTATAATGGTTTTAAAATGGTTTTAGTTCGAGACGCTGTTGCTCGTTTACCAAACGGAGAGGGGACTAGATCTGAAATTTGTGAAATGCTACGAGACTCTGCATTCTTGGCTGCTGAGGCATCAAATGTGACCTTAAATAGTGTTGTTAGTGGTGCTTTGGACAGACTACACTATGAACGAGATCCTTGTGTTCGTTACGACTCGCATAAAAAGAGTTGGGTTTACTTACATCGTGATAGAACACAAGAACAATTTGGTATGTTTATATTTACTATTGTTTTGATATATTAATTATTCTTTCCTTGTTCTATTTTCTACATCTGTTTCATACCATGACCATTTATTTGCATGAAATAGCTTATAATCATTGTAAATTGTAAAAGTCAAAAATATGAAGTACAAAGCAATAATGCTTTTTCTTGTGTTTACGTGTACTTAGAACGACTGCATCATAATAGGAGTTATACAAAATCGACAAAATCTAGAAGCAATTCATCGAGGAAAAATAGAAAACAGGGAAGTAAATCGCAGTCACAGTCAAGTTCTCCAGGGTCAAGTGGAAACACTAAAGATACAATCATCGTTATTACAACTACTGCTCCCCCAACATCAACATCTGCCACAACATCTACATTACTCACAACAACACTTGGTTCATCATTAGTTAGTACATCAACGTCTACAACCACAGCACCAAAGCCCTCTACAATTAGTACTAGTTCGAGTACAACTACGACCACAGGTACAAGTACAACACCAATAGTAACACCATCAACCATCGGTTCTTCTATTATGCAACAACAACAGCAGCAGCAACAACAACAAGCAACAATCCCCACGAAATTACCACCAGTGGGTACTCTCATTGCCAAAACAACCCTTAATCCAAGTAATGCTCCAGTTCTTCAGTTTACAAGTAATGTGAGACCAATGGCAAGTACGGCAACGACTGCTCCCACTGTCTCTACTTCCAACGATGCGTCCAAGTCAAAAGTTAACCAAGTAACCCCAGCAAAGCATACAATTGTGACAGCTACAAATGCTGAGGGTGTAGTGAAACAAATCTTTAATGTGGATAATCCTCAAATAGTTTCTAGTTCAACTCCAGTTGGTATTAATATTGCATCTGATGGTATTAGGCCAGGTTCACATAGTGTACGAAAATTGCCATTAAATGAAGTGCTAGCAGCCTCATTAGGTTCAACAATACGATTTGCTACAATTCCTACGTCATCCTCCATTTCAACATCCTCAATGGGCTTGACGTCTACACATACGTATACAAACAGTGCAATCAATGTTGTTGCGGGGAATGTTGAACAGTCAGGAGCAGGTTCAAACATTGTTACATTCAGAACCTCTGGTGGTAATATAATAACTTCAGTTGCTGGCTCCAGTTCTACCATTACTACTCCTACTACGCAAACAATTAACACGATTGCTAATCATGCGAATCGATTAACATCGACCCAACCCGTTGCAGTTCAAGTTCAAAGTGTTTCTACTAGCGGAAGTAATAATAGTACCAACAGTTCTGCGACAGCAAAGGGACAAGGTACCCCACTTACTATATCACAGCCGACTGGAGCCAATACTACTGTAAATCCTGGGTAAGACTGATTTATATTGTTGGCGATCTGTAAATCTGTAATGTGTAATAATTATCCATCAAATACATACTCTATGTGCTATCTTTATTACTAGTTACATATTATTCTAGTGTATAATTTAGATGAAGAATGTTTTGAAGTAAAAATGATTCAATTTTTTTTTCTCTTTTTACAGTCAACAATTAATTCTCAATCCTCAAACGTTAATAAGACTGGCAAATACACTACGATTACCGGAAGGTGTTCGGTTTGCCCAGGTTAGATTCCCTACTCAACAAACAACACCTCAACAACAAGGGCGGTAAGTAACTATCATAATAATATGATGCAAAATATTAAAAAGTGAGTTTTTGATTTTGTGTTTTGTGTAGTCAATAGTATATTATTATATATTATTGGAAATCGGAATATAATATGAAACATTCAAGGTATAATAGTACAGACACCCATTCCAACAAGATTGTACATAGCATTTGATTTTATATTGTTACAATGTTTTTCTTTAAGCAGAATCTCAACTGGATATCAACCTGTCATTGGTGGATCTAGTCCAGTTCGAATCCCTCAACAACGAATTATTTTAACACGTGCAGCAGTTTCTGGTCAAAATCAAACACAGGTAAGATAAATTTCTTTACAAATATACAAAATGTAAATAATTTAACGTAGTATTATTTTTAATTTCTTAATTTGTGGTTGCCTAATGGAGAATAGAGCTCTAAACTCTAAAATATTCATATTCAAGCTCAATAATAATTTTGCTTTTGTTTTTAACTAAAAAAGGGCGTATTTTTGGGAACGACACCTCAAGGGCAGACGATATTGTTATCTGCACCTGGTCAGTTAATTTTCTATTACCTAGATGCATATTATGTATTATAAATTATAGATAATTATTATATTTCTTAAAAAACAAAAAACTGCGTGCAACAAAACTCAAATGTAAAAATTAAAAATAATACTTTACAGGATTGGGTCATTTAAGTGGCACTTCGCAACTTCCTATATCAATAACAACATCACAAGGCTCGTCAATTGATACTTCGAATATTTCGATTAGTACTGCGTCAGTCGGAGGAAGTTCACAACAGCAGCAGCAAGCCCACGTTCATATGACGCCTATGAGCAGTGCCACTACAAATGCAAATAGACCATCGGGTACTATTTCTATTATGACCAATGCTCATATTCCAGGAGGAAATATTGTATCTAGACCACCCGGTAGTAATATTACACAGATTTCAGCACCTGCTTCTACAGTTGTTATATCATCTGCTGGAAATACGACCATGATGCCAATTATATCTCACACATCGTCCTCGGGAAATGTTTTACAAACTGTTGCATCTCAACACCTTGTCTCACAAGTAGCAAGTCAAATTCAGCAACAACACCAACAGCAACATTCGCAGCAACAACAACAACAACACACCGCTCATACTACAACTCAGTTATCCAATACTAGTCCAATATTTGTGTATCCTTCACAATTTGCCCTGGGTGGTAGGGGTATACAAAGTAAATAAATAAACCAACTTATTGTACCATAGAAAATACCAAACAACAAATTAATCATAATAGTTAATTTTCTTTTTCTTAAAGATTGAATCATTTTTAATGTTCAACAATTTCCTACTTTTGTTTCAGCAATTAAAGTTATTCCTGTTCAGACTGCCGGGGGGAAACAGACTGTTTTGGCACGGTTCGTCACTCCGAAAACTTCTCAAGCTCAGACCTTGTCAGGTCCTTCGAGTAATTCACAACAACCTTAATGATGATCATGATATTGACGACGTAAGAAATCTTATAAGACTCTACGGTTTGCCAGTCTTTGGCGTTATAATTATTTCCGCATCAGCATCTCTTTCTTTACAGGAAGAGAAATTTTAGTTGTAGTTTTACTCAGTATCTCATGGAAAAAGCTATTATCCAGTAATAACGCTATGTATGTCGTTGGTTTTTCCAACGAATTTTTTTATTTAACGAGCAATTATTTTATATAGGAATCAAATTACACCAGACGATACTTTTTTACAAAATATCGGCATTGGAAAAAGTAAAAAAGAAAAAAGAGTTAAATAGTCTTGTGATAAATTTAGTGTCAAAGTGGAAAGCAATTACCAATATTTGTATTGTATTTCTGAATCGCGACATTCGTATACTGTTACAATAATCGTGTACTAAGTACGTATTTACGGTATTGCATTAATAATGTAATATTATTATTATTTTATTATTATACGTATTCGTCAATGTGTTTTTGTTTCAACGTTCAGTCTAAGCATGTATAATGATGTTTTTATATATATATGTGTGAAGCTTTGAGACAAAACTATTACATGCTACATTTTTTGAGAGGTGTGTAACAATATTGATATTCATGTATAAAACTATGTATATTATATATGTACCTTGTACAATGAATAATATAGTGAAAAGGGGAAATAATTAATGAATTCGACTAAATTTAAGCTAACCGTAAGTAAAATGCTAAATACAAACGTATACCTGTATTATGTATTATAGAAGGTTATATCTAATTATCAAATATCTATAGAATTTAACGAATAGGGTTAACTATACTGAGGTAGGTTGTTAATGTGAGGTAGATATGCGATAGTCCTAATTATAAAAAATAGCAGTGTTATTGTTTTTTTGTCATTATTATTATTTATTTGCTCTTTAGTACATTCAATGTTTGAAGGTTCACTCATACGTGTTTGTTCTAATCATGTACCTATAGATGAAACAAAGTTTTCGTTACCCTACTTACGTACTACGTGCATAGTGCATAGTATGAAAAATAAGGGAAAATCAAAATGTGGATATCCACATATTATACCCGTGCATGTATTTGTAATGTCAATGTAATGTATAGGTTGTCGCTAGTTATTATAGAAAACGTTAATACTTTCACCATTTAAGAAGTGATTCAAATGTAAACTTGGCGAATTCTTTATTACGATCAATTTTATGATGATGGGTTCGAATGAGAAATGATGAATTCACCACTATTTCGTGGGGAAAAAAATAATGATGTCGGGGGGGATAATGAATTATAACAAGTTTGAAGTCGAACGTGGTTATTCTTCAAGTTTTTATGATTCATTGAATTTTTCAAGTACAAATTTTGTATGATAAATAGTTTCGTAGTCTCTATTATACTAAAATATTGTTGCACATAAGCAAGCTATTATGATATAAATGTGATTATTAGCATATTATTCGTCTAGTTAATTTTTCGTATGTTTTGAAATTTGAAACTACAATACTTATTCAATTACCTATAGCATTTACTACTAATTACTATTACATTGTCGTTTTTATTACTCTTGTTAAAAAATAACCCTTGAGAACCGCTCTAAATACATAACTATTTACAAAAACTAGTTTTCATTCTAAAGTCTTCTTTTTTAAAGCAATTTCGATAGAATTTCGCAAGTACAACATATTATTATAGGTTATAGAAATATTTTGTAACATAATACTTATGTAAGTATATACTATTATTAACCTAGTATGACATTCATTCATAGTTTCTCATAACTTATTCATAAAACCTGCTTGTCGGCCATCGTTTGTTTGTTTTCGTTTCGTTTACTCAGGATCAGTGATATTTTTGCATGATTGTTTTGTGTTTAAGTATACATAACATACATTCTAATTTCTAATGGAATCATTGATGACAAACTCGTACCAGTTCGTACTTATTGACCTAATATTTATGTTTTAAATTTTAAATGCATTCTTATTTTACTAAATAATTATTATCGAATTTTGTCATAAAATTTGAAAAAATAATCTGTATAGTAGTAATGAACACAGTCTCCCTATATTAAGAAAGTCTGCTTTTTATAATTTCGCATGAACTAAAATGTTGTTCAAATAAATATATTTAGAGATAACGTTCGGAAAAGAATTACATTTACAAAGTCTATAGTTGGTCAGTTTTTTTATCATACCATAAGAGTTACTATAAACTGTTTATCGTAACTCTATGGTTTTTATGGTATTTTCAGTATTTCTAGCTGACGGAGTATACCAGAAACCGCTATGCTGATTTATACTCGTCTGTTTTGCCTGGTTTTTTTGGTTGTGCACTGCAAATTATTTTACCTGAATCGAGAAATCTGTAAGAACTTTTCCATAGAAAGCCTTAATAAAATGTCTATCGATCCGATTCAACGTCTAAATGTACCATTGGAGCAAAAAATCATTAAATTAACAATAAGATTATGGTATATGGATAGAAGATAGAATGTTTAGATGACATGATAAAAAGTACTGATTACCTGAGCTTGTGCGCATTGAAGAGGGGAGAGCGGAGTTTTGTTTTTCACAGGGAGGGGCGTAACGCAGTGCAACTGAACGATCAAGAAAATGGCAAACTTTAGATCTTTGAAGATAAAAATAACTGTTTCAATTCAATTGTCAAAATTTAAAACAAACATTTGATTTGACGAGAATGACAAATTCAGCATTGTGTGAATTGGGAAATGATTATTTTCTCGAGAAAATGTAAGGTAAAAAGCAGTCGTTCATCCAAAATTTTATCCTCCGCACTTTTTCCCATCCATAAACCGTCAAGCCACATGTGCATGTGTCGGGATTCCTCCAATTATTTCTTATAGCATAAGTTTAGGTAGTGTTTGGATCCAATTAAGCAATGTTGTCAGCACTCCGCACTCCAATTATTAATTTCCAATGCTCATAAATTTGATGCTTGTTCTTCAAAAGCCAGGACCAGTAAGTCTTTGACTGGAGCTTTTTTATCCTTCCAAAATGACCAAGTTCTGCAAGCCTGGAGTTTGCTGGTTCAAATTGAACATTGTAAGTTCAAGTTATATCATACGAATATTAATTCAACCCGGACCTTCTTCCTCTTTCCTAACACTTAATGTGTAACGAATAATATTCGAGGTTACTTATATAATACTTATGCGATCTGACATTGTAGCTCCTTTGTTTTCTGGCAACTTCGACATGTCTGGGAATCTACATGTATTTTGGAGGTACTTTATCAAAATCTAATATTAATCATTCATTCCGAATTTCTCATGTTAAATTTTGTGAGTTTCGTCATTCCGAATGAACAAAAAAATCTTATTCGAAATCAAAATTTTATCTAAGAAAAAAAAATCAGTGCTTGTGTTCTGATATGATGAATTAAGGTTTGTCTTCGTACCTACATTCAAATTTTTAATTAAATAGGTCCTCCGCCATTAGGGATTGTGGACATGGGTATGAATAAATAATACAAATGACGTACACTAGATATTATTGAGTTTTTTTGATGCTGTTTAAAAAAAGTACTGATAAAATATGGTCACTTTAGGTATGAAAGTTGTGTACGTCAGCAGTCTGGCTTCTATAGTCGTCTCATTCATCTGTATTATAAGCTTAAGCAATGACTCCAAAATCACGTGCATCATCGTCTTTGTAATTCATTTACACCCATAATCCCACTTTTCGACCCATTTTTTCAGAGTTTTGGATCATTTTTCGTTATAAAATAATGTGGTTTTGTAAATTTATTTAGTGTAATATCGGCCTGGTATTCGTCTTCCTCTCCAGTGTCTACGCCCGTTACTGTCTCCATGAAGTTCAAATGAAGCCTTCGAGCATGTACGAGTACAGTCAGGCTTATTTCAAGGCCAACGGGGAACCTCCTCCCTTTTTAGACAATATACAGCGACAAATGCACTGCTGCGGAATCTTTGGCGTCTCCGATTATTTGGAACTCTTTGAGCCGGAACCTGCCAACGAACACAATGAAGAAAACAACAACAACGTGAAGTTGGAGCTAGTAAACGGAGTCACGAACAAATTTGAGAAGTTTGTGCCGGATTCCATTTCCAAGATGATAAAGGACGACCTTTTTTATTATGATAAAGATGAGCAGGATCCGGAGCAAGTTGCCGATACTTCATCAATACCCCTGCTGCCTAAAATCAGCAAAGCGATTCCGATGATACCTCATAGTTGTTGTGCCTCCTCCGCCTTCAGTTCCGAAATCAATTGCGGCCTCGTTGACCTCAATTTTGGAGCAAAACCGCAACTAAAACCAAAACCTGTTGCTGATAGTACGGATAATATAAATGTTCAAAACAGTGACATCGATAAACATGGCAAGGACAAGAAAGTGCGGGGCCAGCAAACTAGGCGTGACAGAGCCTTCTCTTTCATTGATAATTTTATTCGTCGTGGAAAAATAGATGTCGATCATCATGATGATGATGAAGATGATAATGATAATGATGATGACGACGAGCAAGAAATTTTCAGGTTAAGACAAAAGCATGGACAAGATGATGACGAAGAAAAGGAGGATGGCGTTACAGCAAACAGTAACAATGGCAGAGCGTCAAAGTTGATGAAAAATATTGGGATCAAATTCAAGTACTTTCTGAACAAAGTTATTCCAGAAGCAGTTGGATCATCTGCCTTTAACAAACACGATGATGACGATGATCTTCATCTTGTAAAGGACAATGACAATAATGACGATGATGATAATGAACGTAAATGGAGTAAACGAAATGACCCTAAACAGAACCTCGACCTTGATGGAAAAGAAAATCTTCAATCTGTTGAATTGAACGTTGGTGAAACTGATGACAAAATGGAGGGGAACAACCAGAGTAGTTTGGTTTATCAGCGGGGTTGCGGAAAAAACTTTGACTCCCTCAAAGCATTCGTCGATGGTTTTCCAAAAGAGTCGAGAGAGGGCGCCGCCTCCTTGTCATGGCTCGTTCTCCCGGTGGAAATGAAGGATCTCTATCTTCGCTTCATTACCGTCTATAACTTTATTCTCATGTTCGTCTTCAACTACTATGTCATCCGAGCGAGGATTCACCGTCGAAATCGACCCGCAGTCATCCCTCGCGGACCGCCCAATGTTCCAGAAAACAATAATAATAATACGATCCCCAATATCATCAGTGATGGTAGTGGTGATCCGAGGGCGGAGCGGGAAACGCAAAGAAGACAAAGGTCATTGTTTCCTCAGCCCGATGGATCCATGGACATCATCAATATTAATGTCTCTCGGTCCCGACCTCGGCGAAGGAGTGACGACGCGGAGCTTATTCACCCTTTTATGCTCTCCGCCATGGCCATGGCCATGGGTGGTGGTCAAACCCCAGAACAGCCACAACTGATACTAAGAAATCCAAACAGTCCTCAAGCTCAAAATTTTGTAAGGGCAATCGATCCTCCGGCAGGTCAAGTCGGTCCGTACAACACGGTCAGAGTGGAGCCAACTATTTTCCAGGACATCGTGAACGGCAATCGGATTGGGGAAGCTAGAGCTGGTCCAGTTTTGCCAACCCTTCATCAGTTGAATCAAGGTCAAAATCATGGTAATGGTCAGAGTTCAAACAGTGATGACTATAGTCCATCCGCTCCTCCGCCTCCACCTCCATACTCGAGTATTGTAACACCCTTGAGTAATAATAAGCCATGGTGTTAATACCTATATTTCGATTGTATTGTGAACCAGTTTAACATGCCTTTTGTCTTCCAGTTGGTACACCTTATAAGTACACATGTTAATATTCTGAGCAAAACCTACTTGACTTTAACAACTATTTACATCATACTATCTGTTATTACTATCTATATCCTGGGGACCATCGATTATTTGTGATTATTGATTTAATTTTCATTTCTTCATCTCATTTTTTAATACGGTAATATAAGCCTTGGCATTGTACTTGATACTTGATTGATAATTGATACTACTACAAAACAAATGGCGAATAAAATATAAAAATGCAAAATATGAGCAAACTGCTCACACAATTTAGAAACGCTATAAATAAAATCTCCCTTTCCGTTTCAACAAAATGCCTTCAGTCTTCAAGACTGCTGTTTATGTGCAGTGTGTAATTATTACCTATAAATAAATAATACATACATGAACACATTAAAGTTTAGCGTCATCATCTACTTTCATGGACACAAAACAAAGGGCCATATAAAACTTGAGCAAAAATAATAAATCCGCTTTTGACAAAGCGTTTTCATGGCCGATAAAGAGCAACTATGGAGAAAAGGTTGAACGACGCTTAGAAGTGCGAACATAAGCGAGAGTATCAAAGCTTTTCAGACTATGGACCGAAATGCTCCTCAGCATGCT
Organism: Sminthurinus bimaculatus; assembly: GCA_034698285.1. Classification (NCBI taxonomy): domain Eukaryota; kingdom Metazoa; phylum Arthropoda; class Collembola; order Symphypleona; family Katiannidae; genus Sminthurinus; species Sminthurinus bimaculatus. Next base: position 3,244 of record JAQIVE010001883.1, on the reverse strand, counting down.
AAGTACATATGTTTCACATAGACCCATGGAGGCTGTCAGTTCTCAGTTAAAACTTTCCTTCATCTTTCAATTTGATGCTGGGAAGAAATTTTGACATCTCACCTTCATGACATGTGGATGATCAGGAATCAGGAATGCTGCGTTTCACGATTGAAGAATGAAGAAGCGAATTACCTGTATTTTGTAACCATGATGATTTCATTATAACCGTGCATCCGCAATCCGCACTCACCATAAGTGTATTGGTATAAGTTTGACGGTGCAGAATGGTAGATGCCTGCTTATTAATTGAGTTGATGTTGACTGTTGACCCAAGCAAGGAGTGCATAAATTTTGGCGATTGGAGAGGACAAGTTTGTAATGTAAACAGAGCAGAAGCAGAGGTAAGTAAAAGCTTGTGGATCAAAAATAAAAAATCTCCAAATTATGTGTACCAGCCAATCAAGTTATTCTTATTTATTATTTATCATCCTTCATTTTTCCCTTTTTTAATTTCTCTATAGAGAGGGCTTCTAAAGCAGAGGATGGAACTCTGAGGAATCACGGAACTCAAGTCACTCACAAAATTTTTACTCATGATTATATAATGGACTTTCTTCGTGAATTTGTTTTTGAAAGGATACCAAAACTAGCCTGAGGGATGACCTGAGCTTTGAATTGAACACTGGGCATTTATTGTCCAAAAGTGCCACTTCAAGCAGGATGGCTTGTTTCAAGTCCGTGGCCTTTCTATTTCCCATCTTCGGGGTCAGTCCCTTTTTATTTACATCTTTTTCTATTTATACTTTTATATTTAAAGGGGCATAAATTCCTGACTTATATTATGTATTGCAAAAAAACTACTGGATGTATCGACTTCAAATATTTTGTACTCACTGGAATTCTGATTGCGTTTGTCATTATGTATAGGTTTGTTTCTTTTTTGCCATCCTCGTAAACTACGGTCTCTTCCAACTCTTTGGGGGTCTCACGGAGGAACAGCGACAGGCGACAATCTTCTTGATCGTGTCCAATGCCCTCATGCTTCTTGTCCTGCCTTTGTCAACCTTCGTCATCCATCAAAACCTCCCAGGATGGCTCCTTGGCACACTTGTTCAAATAGTCATGATCGTTTCCTTTGTTCTGGGGCTCTTGTCTGCATTCCTTTTTACTCGAGAGGTCAGTCCACAGTCCATGGTCCAGTATTTCGACAAGCACTTTGACTCCCTTGGCAAGCCTCCAGCCTACATTGAGTACATGCAAAGTGTGAGAAACGACTGTTGTGGGCTCTCAAGTCCTGAAGACTATCGAAAATTTTGGACCGGAAATTCCCTCAATGTCAAAGAATTCTCACTGCCCAAAAGTTGTTGCAGTATCAGACACTTGGAGGAAAAATGCGCCACTGGAATGGATCCTTTTGACGATGGGACTTTTATGAAAATAATTCATCAACAGGTTGCTAAAACAGTTTAAAATTGATTCAACTTTCCTTTTTTATTTGTTTTTATTGAGTTTTTATGATTTTTTCACGTTTTGAAATTTTAGGGATGTGCTCCAAAGGGTGTTAAAAGTTTTCCCAAAATTTTTCGATCGGCCTTTTTCCTTTTGACTAAAACAGTTCCTCGAGTCATCGCCTTTGAAATTCTCTGTGTAATCATCTTGTTTAACATTTGCTTCTTTTGTGGTCGGCGGAGGGGTAATAAAAGGCGTGGAATCCAACCTCCAGGTCAAGGTCAAGATTCAACAGTCAAAGAACTTGATAAAAGTAAAGACACCCCTAATAATCAATTGGCTACTCTTTTCGACGACCATCACTCCTTAAGCCACCAAAGTCAAGGTCGAGGAAGTAGAAATTCAAGTCGATCGAAAAACCACTCGGCTAATGTACACGGTCATCCGGGTTCGTCAAATCGAAAAATGCTCGTACATAATCGGTCGAACGTGAACAACGATTCGAATGCAAATTCGAAAGCCCACAATTACAATAATCGTGATTACCGACTGCAACAAATTCAAAGTCTAGGCGACGACGATGAATTGATTTTTCATCAGGGTGATCGCGATACACTTGCTTCGAATTCTATCCAAGGAAATCTAGCCGGCTCACAATCTGCTTCCATCACCCTGATGAATCCACTCATTGAACCATCTCAAGTTCATGATGAAGCATCCGTAGATTGCCTTCACAATCTTTCAATGTAAAAACTTGAAAATAAAATTCACAGTGGATTCATGGAAAATGAAAATTAGTTAAAATTCAATACTTCAATCCATTTTCGATCATCACAGTTCGAAAATTTATTGCCATGAACAAGAACAAAATGGTAATAACTTGATAAGTAATGGTAAAACGAACGTAAATAATATTTTTAACCAAAAAGAAGGAAACAGAATTTAAGGGGCAGATCGATTTCTCTCGATAAATACAATGTGGAATTGTTTGGGGGAGAGGACAAGTCCCGTCTTGGGGTCATCTATCGCAGGGAGAGGGTAGTCTGGGTGCTCTTGGAAACTAAAATTTTGTAAGATCGTGGTCGTGTACACAAAGAATTCGGCCATTGCGACATTTTCCGCAGGGCAAACTCTTTTTCCAATACCTAAAAAGGAGATAAAGATATTTAGGATAAAACGATAAGTTTTTTTTTATTGTAATTTTTTACATTTTATTTTGAACTTTTTGAAAAATGAAACTCACTAAATGGGATCAAGTGATCATGTTTCTGAAACTTTCCATCGGCAGACAAAAACCTTTCTGGTCTGAACTTGCGAGCATCCTCACCCCAAACTTCGGGGTCGTGGTGGACTTGGAAGAGATTCGGCATCACAATTGTTCCTTGGATTTGGAATGGAAGGAAAAACGAAAAAAAAGATTATGAAAATTATAAAAATAATTTTTAATTTCTTGAAGAAAAAGGCTTCATTTAAAAATACGGAATAGATCATGCGAATAATATTTTTTGGTGAAAAGAGAAAGAAAAATACCTTTGGGAAATGTGAAGCCTTCATACACAGTTTCCTCGGTTGTTTTGTGTAAAATCGATCCGCAAAGAATTGATGAGAGACGTAGAACTTCGTTGAGAACCGCTTCCATGTACGGCATACTAGTTCAAGATGACAGAGAAATCAGTTTCGTAGGTTTGCCATTTTGTGGCAAGTACTTACAAGTAATCATTTTCAGGTGACCTGCCGACTTTGAAACAAGACCTACCCTGGTCGACAGTCCTTATCGAGTAGGTAAAGGACCCGCAAGAATTTACGTGTTATC
>JAQIVE010001882.1:0-22393 GCA_034698285.1 Sminthurinus bimaculatus | reverse complement strand
TTACGTGATGGAGGCCGTTGGCCGGTCAGTTCTACCAAACTGAGTAAAACAATGACCGTTTCCAAGGCACACGAACGAGGACGTCGCCTCCAAAAAGTGCCTCATATATATACGTAGAATCGTAGAGGTTTAGGAGGAGACCCCCAACTCATTGAATAGCATCAATAATATAGCCATGCACACATAATAATAGCTACATATACGATAGTTTGTTATATATGTATGGATGTATTTGCAAACGTGCAGCTGTTTAGCCTTGAAACTATGACCATGTATAGATATTTGCATATTACATTCAACAGTTTGCTGACTTTGCCAAAGTAGTAAAAGTCATTAAATTCCTTTTGTTTAGTCATACAGTTGTATCATGCATAAGTGAATGGATTTTTTCATGAGTCACCGGATTTTGACTTTTGAGGTTTTCGTAGAATTTTGGGGACTGTTAGTGACAAAAATGTCTGTTAACTTTTGCTTTTCAGAAAACTGGAGCAATTGTGAACGTGACGATCAGTGCCAGCACATTTTTTGGGGCTCGACATGGATTAGAAACTCTTACTCAACTCATTGCTTATGACGACATTTCCCAGTGCTTACAGGTGAGATATCTGTGTATGATATTTATGTCTACGTAGATACTTGCGTAATAGTGATGCAAATCTTTGAACAATTTTATTTGTGCAATTTTTGAATGTATTGGATAAATTTATGATGATGTAACATGTACGATATATTTAAACACCAGATTGTCGATGACGTGAAAATAAAAGATGGACCAGCGTATCCACTCCGAGGTTTAATGATAGACACAGCAAGGTAAATATATTCATTTTTCGTGGGTCATAAATATGTATAAAAGATAAAAGTTATTGTTATTCGTTATTAAATTATGCATTTATATAAGCAATGCTCTTCTATTATAGGAATTTCATTCCTTTAAAAGACCTGTACCGAATGGTGGACGCCTTGTCCATGAACAAATTGAATACTATGCACTGGCATATAACTGACTCGAACTCTTTTCCATTCCAATCAAAAAGAGTTCCACAGGTAAATAACGATTTATAAATTTGTGCGGTCAGTTTATCAAAGCATTATTGCTTCTATGTACTTCTTCATTGAAGTCACTGTAATGTACGTAAATCGTTCTTGGCTCATCTTTCTTAGATGAGTGACTACGGAGCTTACTCGCCAAATAAAGTCTATACGATGGACGAAATTAGGGACCTTGTATTTTATGCTCAATTGCGAGGAGTACGAATAATTCCAGAACTGGATGCCCCTGCACATGCAGGTACATAATAAAATACTTTCAGTTCAAAATACTCCGACTTTAAAATCCTTTTTCTTTTAAATATTCTGTTTTCTAAGATTAATGTATTGATGTTGCTTATTTTCATCAGGTGCTGGCTGGGAATGGTCGACGGCAATGGTGAGTCGTTGTTCTACATGTGATGACGTTTACTCGTACCTTCAGTCGAGAATAATACATAATTTTTAGTAGTTTTTGATGTCTTTACATAGTTATGATTAATTAATTTCAGGGTTATGGTGAATTTTCTCTGTGTATCGGGAAAGAGCCGTGGCGTCAATATTGTGGACAACCTCCCTGTGGCCAATTGAATCCAACAAATGAGGTAAAAAATTTCTCAACTAATCTACATACCAAAATTAACCATTATTTTATTATTTACACTTCAAACTAGAATGGCATTGGCTAATTCAACTCTCGTTGTTTGTATTTCTACAGAAATTGTATAACGTGCTGCGTAAGCCCAATACACATAATTATTACTTTAGTTTAATTAGTTTAGTTTAAAAAAATACCTTCTTTTGTTTTATTTCCGATTGGTCTGTAAAATAAAATTAAAATATTGTCCTTCTTGGAAAAATTTGTGCGTTATTATATGTAGGAGACATTTATGCTGACATGTTGGAATCGTTCTCGCCCAATCTCTTCCACCTCGGTACAATCTCGTTAAACTTGTACATTTTTAAATTCTTAAGTAATGTTTAGGTAATTTCGAAATAATTTCGTATTTACCATGTTTTATTTTCAAAACTTGAAGGGGGGGATGAAGTATTTGGCAAGTGCTGGGAGCAACTTCCTGGCATTCGTGACTGGATGCGAGCACACAAAGTGAATGACCACATTGAAATATGGGGATTATTCCAGAAGAGAGCCTATGAGAAGTTGAAGGAAGCCAATCGAGATAAACCTATTACAGGCATTGTGTGGTCATCTGGTCTTACTGGAAGTCGTGTTCGAAATAAGTACCTTGACCCAGAAAATATTGCTGTTCAGATTTGGGAGTCAAGTAATGATAAAATATTATATAATATACAATCATTTTTCGTAAGCTACTATATTTAAAAGCGTGTAAACAGTATCAAAGGTTTTAAACAAGGACTAAATACATATGCAACATACATAATGCATGCTTACATATTACCATTTTTCTCGGTTTCGTTTTCAGGTACCAGTGGACAAATTGGGGACCTTCTACGCAATAATTATAGACTTATATTTTCAAACGTGGACGCCATGTATCTCGACTTTGGTGACGGTACTTGGTTAGGATCAGATCATGACTACAAGTTTACTAATTGGCAGAATTTCTACAAAAATGACTTGGACGCCATTGTGTCGAGAAGCATGGGATCTGGGGCAGATAAAGCCGCACACTTAGTTTTAGGAGGTATAACAGGATAATTTGATTATATGTTTTTAATTTCAAAAATATTCTAACCCAGTATTTTATCTATCATCATTATTGTTGCCAAATTGTTTCAATGCAATGCTGATTGTAAATTGTGTTGTTATTATTTTAGGCATCGCTACTCTTTGGTCGGAAAAGGTAGACGGGCACAATATGGACTCTAAGCTGTGGCCTAGAGGTGTGTAGTCTGTTGCATATGTATTTACAAATCTTTAACTAGGATACGCATGAAAATATAAAATATTAGAGTGGTCACCGGAATCTCGGGATTCAGGTTGCTTGGCTACTAATTGTTTCTTAGTACTAAGTTATATAGTTTCTAAGTACTTCCCCTCTTGCCTCAGAGGTTTAGAGTTCTTGATAATGATAAAGTGATGGAGTATGATGGAAGAAACTTGTACTAAATTTCGGTGTGTATGAATTTGTTACAGGTGCAGCAGTAGCTGAACGTCTGTGGACCAATCCCAAGCAGTACCAGATTGGGACAGTTCATACAAGACTGAATCACCATGCAGCCCGGTTAAAAAGTAGGGGGATCAAAGCTGGAACCCTCCAGCCTGAATCTTGTCGCCAACTGCATGGCAACTGTGACGATCCTGAGCATCCCTTGTATAAATAAAAAAACTGTGTGATAAAACGTGAAAGTATTATATTTAATTTATAATTTGTACAGTCAGTCGATGGAAATTCATTCCTTCATAAAAAGGCATTGTTTGCAATGCTTTGCCTAGTTGATTTGATTGAATTTATTTTTATTAAATTCAATTGAATGCCCAGACCCGGAATGGAATTGAATCCAAGGCCAAGATCTGTAGTAGAGACGGTGACTCGGCAACAACTCGTCGCAGAGTCGAAGGGACTTGGTTGGGGGATTCTGCCGCCAAGTCCAGTATGTGGAAGAATGTTGGCCCTTTCTGTAGTATCCCGAATTATTATGTACCACCCCGCTTTTTTATGAAGAAAACTATGGACTTGTGAACAACGCCATTTTATTTTTTGGAATTAATTTCAATCGAAAAGAACTGCCTGTTTGTACATAAAACATAAAACTAGTGTAGACTCGATCATGTTTCCGTTGAATAAGCGATAAGCTGTTTAGACATTTATTAGCTTATGAAAAAACATATTGTTACCAAATTGTGATGTTTGTAATAAAAACAAAAACTAGATAGGTTTTTCAAAAAGTTACTCTATAAAAAGTTGTTACTAGATTTGTGGTACAAAGTTCAGCATAATGTAATGTAATAATGAATAATGTACATATTTATATTTATTCCTATGTAATGTCTATTTATTGTTCAATACAACTTGTCCTTATATTTCTTATTTATGTTTGTATAATATGTAACAGACTCCCATTCCATTAAACGTTCTTGTTATAGAATATTATAGATTAGCTTATAGTGTTTGATATATTGATATTGATACCAAAGAGAAACTGAACTTATTATTGTGTATGTTATGCTATGTTCCGTTTACGTTTACTTTTGTATTATGCATTTTTCTAATAATAACTATGTGACTAACATTACCGTGAATCGTGATGTGTAGATGAAAGATGGAATGAATGAAAATGAAACTGAAATCATGTAAAAGTATGCAAAGTGTTAAATGCAAATATAAAAAAGAATAAACCAAGTGCGACGAACTGGATGGTCAATTTTTTGTTTTTTAAATAATTGTTAGATCATAAAAGCGTAATTACACATAAAAAGCGTACATTTTTACGCCCATTAATAATTACTAGATATCATAAGCTCATTCACACATAGATAAGATAAAATTGTCCGGATTGAAATCGTCTGGCATGCAAGAGTTTAAACAAAATTTATATGTACAATAATTATACAGTTTACATACAATCACCTTTAGTCATTTAGTCACTCAAAGGTGTTCTACCTGTAAATATTTTTCCCTAACCCTTCTCTATGTCTAGAAAGTTGCTAATTACAGGGAAAAATATAGTTCAATTTTGTATTTTGGAGAAAATGTCGGAAACTGCTGAAGAAAAGACGGAAGTTGCTGACATTGGGAAAATAATTTCAAAGCTATGGCTTCTCTCAATAAAAACGGAGAATATCGAGTTGCTCATCGAGCAGTCGGAGGGTTTGTGGACTGCCGAAGAAAAAGTATTTCTTTTACACTTACCAGACCGAAGCTTGAAATGCAACGCATTTTACTCCAAAATTATTCAACGAGACAATCCCACGGACAAGATCAATTTAATGAAGGCTCTTCGATTTTCCAGTAATGACCTAATTGCCGACGAAATTATCCAGACATCAGACTCCCTGGAGAATGCAAATGACAGTATGGACTCTGAAAATGAAATTTTATTTTCTAAAAGTGGAGTATCAGCATCAGAATCAGATGGGGAACTTGAGAATGAAGAGGACGTTGAACCTGGACAAAAAGGGGCGGACGAGAGAGACACTGAAAATAATATTCTGTCCAATGGCATGACCGAAAGCTTCACTTCAATGTAAAAATAAAATCATCATCTTTTTTTGCAATCTAATACTTTTCAAAATTTTGTCCATAAAAATATTACTATGTATTTTGCAGACACTTGGAGGAAGACGGTGTGAAAAAAATAAAACCAGGCCCAGTACAAATCTCCTATGAAGTTAACGGACTGACAAGGTCTAAAAGGTCAAAGTTGAACTTTGGTTTTCAAGGTCATAGTCAGGGTCATGACCCTGACCTTGGCCTTGACATGGGCCGATTTTTAGAGCCTAAGGCCTTGTTCATCTCCGAGAGTTTTCAGTATCGAATTACGACCCTAAAATTAAGTGACTTTATCATCAATCAAAGTCATCTAGTTGAAGCTCTCAGTCCTTGCGAATCCATCCAAATTTTGGAGTTGAGGAATGTCTATTTTGACCACCAACACCAAAAGCCCTCCAGTCTCATCACTTCCCATCAATCCTGGGCCGCTACCTCCAGCAACAAGCTATGGCTCCCAAAACTGACCAAATTCACCTTCCTCCACGGTAATTTAAAGGACCGAGAAAAAAACCATGCAAACAACTCCGTCTACACCAACGAAATCTACAGCTGGGACCAAATCTTCTTTTTCGAAATGAACAAGGGGAATCCAGCCCACCTTCGAAACCTTTGGCAAAGTCAGAGTGTGGACGTCACCGTCAAAACCTTGTCCATGGAGCTAGTTATTTCTCAGGGTCACTCGCGGTCCCAACCACCGCCGGAAGAGCCACCTCATCGACCCTCCGTTTCCTTCATCTTGCATCGACTGACAGCAACGAACGGTCGACCTGTAATACCCGATTATTTCTTGGACTCCTTTCTTCGAAACAGTCGTCGAGTTGAGTATTTAAATGTAGTTCTTCCTCCAGAGTTGAGTCCTGGCTCTGGAAACACCGTTGTCGATTTCGACTCTCTTCCTCAGGACTTGGCCGAGTTGACTCTCGTTGGATTCAAGCTGGGAGGCGCCTTTTCGATCATGAAGCCGATGAGTAAACTAAGTCTCACCAACTGTATACTGCCCGAGATTTTCCTTAGTGAGCTGAGTGGAATTCTTCCCTTGGCAAATAATATTAAATTGCTCCATTGTGTTCATGAAAATTTGGGCATTCCAATTAATGTTAAAATTACGGCGACCCCTCCCCCTCCTCTTTCTTCAGCAGCATCTTTAATACCAACTCCTGATCCAGCACCAGCTCCAGCATCGTCGTCATCACCTGCTACTCTTAATGTTGCTACTACTTTGACTTCTACGTAAAAAAAAGAAAAAACCTGTTGCTGTCCACTTTTTATATTTTTCTGGTCAATTTCACTTTTTATTCGTGCGGCTCAACTCAAAGAGTGTTTTGTATATTATGTATGTGTGTTATATTAAAATAAATAGATGCATAATAAAAAAACGAGCAATAAGGAAAAAAATTCAAAGTCAAGGTTAAGTTGTCTACACTGTAGACTCTATACTTGCTATCTCGTTGATTTGTATTGTATAAATACGTCATATGTCATACTTAACATATTATTTATGCACAATTCAATTAGGTAGATACAAACTACTAATGTATCTGTGTATAATGTAATATGTAATATACATATTATACTTTGCATGTGCGTATTCATAATTATGCATTCGTATGGGTAAGTTGATGCAATCATAAATTTAGTCCATGTGAAATTCACATTACAGTCACACACACATACACAAGTCACAGAGTAAAATTCGAAGAATTATTGTAATATATTATTAAATTGTGGATTGTGGTTGAAGGTTGCATTTATTATTTATTTTGTTTTTGTGGCTGTGGTCTCTTTTGACTTTTTCCCTTAAACCTCAGCCATCCTTTTTTCTGTGATAAAATCCTCTCGTTTCTGCTGATTACGTGCAAATCAATAATAAATACTGATTAAATACTGTCTGATGTCTGATTGCTCATTACTCTAGTGTTTCGTATTTCAAACTGCTTATTCAAAGCAAGTCTCATGTGGTATAAGTTATAGATACACTAGAAGCATATTATAGTAACTTATCTACAAAAGACACCAGAATAATACACTATCTATTATCTATTATCTATCAGTTTTCATTAAGCTTCAAACTAGAGTTCAATTTAGTATTTCTATTGTTTCATTCGTGCTTTGAAGATACCCTTGGATTTCAGATGATACGATCTACAATATAAAAGAAAATGTCAGCGGAATTCATGTTTAAGCTAATTGTATTGATTACGACGGTCTTGACCTTTAACGGAGCTTCAGGGGCGGAAAATCCACCAACAGCTGATAAGATTTTATGGTACTTAAAAGTATAAAAGTTGAAGAAGTTACTTTATTTGTGTGAATAGGATAGATAGGGATGAAAATAAGATAATAGAAAGAATTTCTCCAGCCCTTTTCGTGTTGTTTTTTTGCCCTCTGTCCAGGACTTCACCATGGACGTATCAGTGTGTCGAGGACACGATGGATGGGCCAGCGTGTCAGCGTCACTTGTTTAATGCCAGTGATGCGGACGGCGAGGATCGAATTCCACTGGCAAGTTGTATCTTGACATGTGGACGAAATGGAGCACTTTGGCCCTATCCAACCGAGGTCAATATCAAATTAATTAAAATCTTTACTTTTCTTCTGACAGAAAAAAAACTAAAGCATTAAAATGACAGGTGGTCCTTGGCCAATCACTTTCCTCCTTCACATTGGACAAAATTACGGTCGAAGGTGTCCAAGCTCCAAGTGACTTGCTCACCAAAAGATTGAAAACTGCTGCGGATATAACCTTGAAGAATATTGAAAAGGTTCGGAAAATTTCGAGAAAATAAAAGGAAAAGCACTATACAGTAAAAAAATATTTTTCTTTTGTTTTGGTATTTTCAATTTTCAAAAGAATATTGTGACTAAACCGAATTAATTAAAAATTAATCCTTAAAATATTGAGCAGTTGGTCCCCAACAATGAAGAGCGATGGAGGAATAGTCCATTTGAATGCAACTGTCCTGATGAGGCCCCAACTAATAATTCAGTCGAGATTCACCTCATTGTCAAAGGTTCGGACGAAAAACTGACCTTGGAAACTGATGAAAGTTATACACTTACGGTCAACTCCACAAAGGTTAGAAGATTACAAATTACAAATTTGTAACTAACAATAATAACCTGAACTTTTGAAAAAGCTGCACGCTTTTCGTTTTACAGAATAATACTAGTGAAGGTTCAGTGACCAAAGTTGTGGTGGTCATCACTGGACAAACATATTATGGAGCTCGGCATGGTTTGGAAACCCTAAGTCAACTGATTGCTTTCAATGAAGAGATCAACTTTCTTCAAGTAAAAAGCCATTCAATGCATAATACATCCAACAAATAAAATTTTCCGAATTTTTCATTCTTTCAACTTTTTTCTTCTCCCCCCTTCAGATTGTTAACAGAGCGGAGATTGCCGATCGGCCATCATTTAAATATCGAGGACTTTTAGTCGACACTGCACGAAACTTTATACCCATTGCGGATCTCAAGAAAATGGTGGATGCCCTTTCATACAATAAAATGAACATTCTTCAGTGCGTTCTCATTGACTTTTTCAATATGGATTCATGTTTCTTATTTTATCTAGTTTATCTCTTCATAGTCTAGATTGTATTATTTTTTGAATTGTTACAATTAATACAGCTGGCACATCACGGACTCAAATACCTTTCCCTTCTACTCAAAACGAGTGCCACAGGTAAAAGAATATTTTATATACACACAAAAGTCGAAAGCTGGACAAAACGAAAAGATGGACTTTAATTTAAAAATATTATTTTGGAATTAAAATTATTTAGATGACCCGTTTTGGGATTGTCAGTCCTAACAAAGTTTACACTCCAGAAGAGATCCTGGACTTTCTCGACTATGCTCAAATCCGAGGAGTGAAAGTAATTCCAGAACTGGACGCTCCAGCTCATGCAGGTAAAAAATTATACAACTAAATAACAAGGGAAAATACTAAAGTGCCAAAGCATTTTACAAAAACTAGTAATTCAATTTTTTCCCTATTCCCTATATATTAGGCAATGGTTGGAATTTCGGAGAACTTGAAGGCCTCGGTGAACTAACTTTGTGCTTGAATGTTGCTCTCCCTGACTACAGAAGCTATTGTATTCAGCCTCCTTGTGGGTAGGTTAAAAAAGGTTCTTTTGGGGATTTGTGCATAAAATATAAAAAACACTACCTAAAAACCATCATAATTTTTTTGCTTTTTTTCTTCTACTTTAGCCAGTTGAATCCACTGAATAACAACACATTGCTGGTACTAGGAGAAGTTTACAAAGATTTTCTTGATGTCTTTGACACCGACGTGTTTCACATGGGAGGTGATGAACTTTCCTACAAATGCTGGCTCGCATATCCGCATATTCAGCAGTGGCTTAGTTCGCATTCAGGAGACTTGATGGAATTATGGGGCCAATTCCAGGAGCAAGGTAAAGAAACTTTTTCTTGAAACATTAGCAAAGAATTCAATAAATGAATAGCACATAATAGAAGTAACGCAATTGATTATGTAACATTTTCTTTCCAAAATATGTAATAAATCAGCCCTAGGAAAATTAAAAGAAGCTGGGCCAAATACCACCGCCATTGTATGGACATCCGAGATGACCAACCACGGAAGGAGATATCTCAACTCTTCCGATTACATCATTCAAATTTGGAGCACATGTAAATCACAATTATTTTTCAAAATTTATGCGTGTTTACCATGTACCATGTTTTTCTTTAAATTATTATTTTTTAATGTCTATTGCAGCAAACGACGAGGTCATTAAGGAGATTTTGAATGACGACTATCGAGTTATATTTTCAAACAATGACACTCTCTACTTGGACCATGGCTTTGGGCCCTGGAGAGGATTGAACTATAATTTTACTGCCGCCCCCTTAAAGTCTTGGCAGGTACATACTTAATGTCAAAATGCTATGCTAATGTATTATCTATATGAGCACAAAAACGTTTGACCCACATAATACATCATGCTGAAAACTGAAAAAATTGCCGGGAAAGGATGTAAATTCTGTAAATTTCGAATATATAGACATTGTATGGTCACGACTTGCTGGGGATCGTCGAGCGGCAGGTCGGAGTTGAAGGACGGGATAGAATGATCAAAAAGGGTCTTATTCTTGGAGGAGAGGCAACGCTTTGGGCTGAAAAGGTAATCAAATATTTAAATTATTAAAATTACCTGATACAACATGTAGAGTAGTTGTCTAGTGGAGTTGATGCCATTATCAGTTTGAGCGTTGACCTATATACTTTTATTACACAATAATTATAGCACATTATCTATAACACATTTTTTAAACGTAGGCGGATCGACATAATATGGAGATGAAAGCGTGGCCCCGCTCGGCCGCTTTTGCTGAACGACTATGGTCAAATCCACCAGTCAACCAAACTCGGTTCGCTTATCCTCGACTCATTCACCACAGAGAGCGGATGGTCGGACGAGGAATTAGAGCCGACACTCTTCTTCCCGAGTCTTGTTATCATACCTGGGGCTTTTGCGACAACCCCAACTGATCCTTTTCAGTAGTTTACCCACCGATCACCGATAACAGCAAGCAACAGCGCTTTGCATTGAAAACTGAAACACAACCACACCAGAAAAAAATTATGGTTTATGGTTATGAAATTAAATTGTGTTGCCATAACAACTTGTCTGAAAATAAAAAAATGCCTTTCATTTTTTATCTTTCGCTTTTCGCTTTCTTTCGAGTCGAAAACAACACGTGACACGACAAGACTTTTGAATTCGGTAAGTGATTGATGCAGTTTTGAATTTGGTACAGTAAAAAAAAACGTGGCACTTGACGGACTTGACCTTTCGTTGACCTACGTTTTGAAGCTAGCGTCCACCCTCTCTCACCTCTCATCATGTACTCTCATCTCTTTTTTTTTGTGTCTCTGCTTCGGAAGATTATTCAAGTAAAAACATGAGGAGTTCTGGGCCTAAATTGTGTATTCGGTAAAACATGCCCAAGAGGTCGTCTTTGTTTATGCAAAATGCCTGTTCTTACACGCCACTATGAAAATTAAGGTTGACTTTGTGGCGTTTTTAGGAGCAGTAAGTAGTTATTAAATTGAACATTTTGCAGTCTGATTTGTTTGTGGTCCTTGTTTACTTAACTGGTCCTGAGATAAAGTTCTAATGTCCCTCTCTCCAATTTTCCAGCTTGTGTTCGCCATTACAGCAATAATTGTTGGTTCTTCTGAAGCCTTCCCAACTGCAGGACAAGACCAAAGCAGTAATGGTGACGGCAGAATTGGCAGCCGTCCAGTAAGATCGGCTGAGCGTGCGGAAAAATACTTTGAGAATTTCACAGAAAGTATAGGCGGTGTGTGTGAGAGCGGGGGCAAGATTGACTGGTCTGATCGCGGGATAGACGAAATCGCGAATTATAAGGCCACTTCGAACGTTACTCGCTCTTGCGATCCACGAAAGTTACTGATGTGCCGCGGTGGGCTTTGCAAGTGTGGTCTGGTCAATGCTAAGCGAAAGGGCAACAACTGCGTCGGTTTGGCCGGAGCTCCGTGTGACTTTCTGTTTGGACGTAAGGACAACGAACAATTTAAAATGCACTCCACTGCTGTTTGTGACGAAGGCCTTGTCTGTAACGACCCAATTGTTGGTGCGGAAGGAATGGATACAGTCTTCACATATCGATCTTGCCAGTGCAAAGACAGTCGCAGAGTTCCAGATCGGGATGGGGGTTGCAAAGGGTGGCAATCAGGGGCCTGGGCTACTTTCTGTCATGGTGGTTGCCCCACAACCACCATGATCATAATGACTTTCACTTTAGTCCTACCGCTCTTTTTTACATTTTTGTAACCATACTTAATGCTTAATACTATTTGTATTTTGCTCTGTTGTCATTTGTCATTTTCGTTTGGTTCATTTTTATCAACGAGTCCTTTTGTTTTCCTTGTGGAGTTTTCAATAAAACATTCTTTTTATACGGCTTCTAAATATAATAATAAAACTTGGCTTAATTTGGATTACTGTAGTTATTTTTTCATATTTCATCTTTCAACGGAAATACTCATCTTTTACTCATAGCTGTGTAATATATTTTACCTTTTACTTAATTTATTATGTATCTATTTCGTCTAAAAATTATGAGTGTCAAAAATCAATTTTGATGCAATGCTCTTCAATCTTGACTGGAGAATCAAACCGAAATGGAGAATTAAAAAGTACAATCGATAAGAATAATAAAATACTAATAATATATGCATCAGTGGTTTCAAGTTGACCATCAGTCGATTACATAATAGTACAAAATAAGTACATAGTTTTGTATCAGCTACAATCTCGAACATAAAATGCAAGTGAGTAAATATTTAACCTTGGAATCTTGGTATCATGCAGCTTGTAGGAAATTCCAGTTCCAGCTAATACAATCAATTTGTATTCTTGGCTTGTTTGTATATAATATCCATGTAGGCATTTGTTGTCGTCCTGCCTGCTTTTGTATGTGTGTTTGATAGAATCGAAATTCCGCGTTTTGTACTGTTAAAAATATTCTTCAAGTTTGTTGTTTTCATAATCGTTGAGCGGAGAAATTACGTACAGGAAAAGTTACAAGTTTTTTGAAAAGATAAATAAAAATGGGCTCATCGTTACCACCATCGAATTCGAATGGAGAAAATAAAGTGGTCAACCCTCGAAAGTTCACACGTGTCCAAGATCCTCTAAGTTTAGTTGAGATTCTCGAGTCTCGTCTTCCTAATTCTGCTCCAGTAAAGAAAACTAAAGCCTTTTTCTTACAGACATAAGTTGGTATTCTGTGTACCTAATTAAAACGTTAAACACTGATATTTTCAATGTTGTTTTAATAAGCATGCAAAAATTTCTTTGTAGATTTACAACGTTGCGAAACAAACTGCTTGGCATGATGAACAAGTTTGGTTTGTCTTGAATTTGGATGATGATGATGATTTAAACTCATTGGAAAACAGCTGGATTTGCTCAAGGCATATACGAGATGTAAAAGAATAAAAAAATACAAAATTCAATTGGAGACTAAAAACGCTCGTTTTATGTTATTTTAAAAAGCATGTTTCTTATACATAGGATTTTGGCCAGGAATTTTGTGTCTCAGCGCCTGCCAACCCCAAAATCACTGATGAACTCATGGCCGCTTTCTCATCCTGTGAGTTTATTGACTGGAACTCGTCCTTTCATTTTCCAGCTGTTGAGCCATCCATCTCGAAAGTTGTGTCGGAAATTGCGATTCGTCATAAAGGAAACTGTGTTATAATTCATCCTTGCTACCTCTATTATATGGACCGAGAGGATGGCCTTAACTTAGATACCAAGTAAATTAACACCATAGTTAAAACCATAATTGATCCATCGAGGATATGATTATCTGACGGAACTTTGTTTCCCCTTTTTTTTCTCCCTTTATAGTTTCCCCCTGGACAAAGGCATTAAAGTTAAGGACATAAACGACGAGCTTGGAATACAATTTATTCTCAACACTTGGAGATTCGCAACCAAAGGATCCGACAAATATGTGACCAAGGTTATGCGTAGGAACGAATCCGCCGGAGTTTATATTGACCTGGATGGACAAGGTCAAAAGGTTGTGTCCGGTGTAGGCCTCTCTAGTCACGGTCTCATTGGCATGCTTTACACGGACAAGGAAACTCGAGGCAAAGGTTTGCCTTTTTTATCTCAGTCCAGTTTTCATCTTTGATAATATTGCATTTCTCGTAACTGGAATTTTTTCCGGAAACGTTTTAGCTTTTTGGCGTTTTCTCTTTTACTGTTTATTACTTTGTATTTTTAGGCTACGGAAAATACGTGATGAATTCTCTGATGAAGAAGGTGAGTGATCGAGGCCTCATCCCCAGCTGTAGTGTTGAACTGAGGAACTATGTGTCAAAGGACTTTCAATTAAAAATTGGATTTAAAGTGGCTTGTGTAGTTGACTTTGTTGCGTTTAAAAATACTGAATTTTGATGTTTGATGTTTGACGCTCAAGATATTGTATTGTAAAAAGTAAAAAAGAATAAATAGAAGACAATAAAATAAAAATCACTCAAGTTGTCATTTGACGAAAATCCTTAGTCAACGGACTTGAGTTGACAAAGACATTTTACCATCGAGTATAGAATTTTCTGTATGTATACTCAAATTACAAACTAGTATACACTCAAATAGTATTTTTCTCGGCATCCTTGTTTTTCTATGAAGATTAAGTCTGCACTGACTTTAAAACTGAAGCAACTATATTTGGAGTTGTTGTGCTTTTTCATTTCAACCAGCCAACGTTTACTAATTACTAAAATTTGTAAATAGCAATGAATTTTCGCTTTTATTGCACACACGCTTAGCGACTACATGCATAGATTTAGTCATATAATTTTACGACTATATTATGTAACTAAATGACACACTTATGCTGATTGCTGATATAATCAAAAGTGATGACATTTGATGCTCTTCAAACTGGACTTCAGCTGGAGAGTCAAACGAAATGGAGAATGAGAGGTGCATTGCGTACAATACATATAATACATATCTACTACACAGAGTCGATTCAAGTTGTCTTTTATTCTGCTACTCAATCTCAATTGTGAGCATAAAATATGTGAGTAGATAACTCCTAGGATCTACTCCATGTACACCATATACATTATACGTACTCACGTGAGTACTGGATGATAAGCTACACAGATACATTATAAAAGTTTCTATTATAAATTACAATATTATGGTTTACACTCTATATTATAGAGTGCATAGAGATTATTATAGAGTCTATAATAATGTCTATGCACATTATATAATTGAATCTTATAGCTGTTGTATGATTGTATGATTGCACACGAGACTACAGCACAATGTGAATTGAATTAAATTGAATGTGTGTGCATGGAAAAAAGAAGATTACCTCTAAGATACTATCATTATCATGACAGACACAGGCGCAGGCACAATGCTGTCAGTCCATATTATTTAATTCCACTCAAGATCTTGCAATAACTTTGTGGACTGTAGAGTTCCAGTAAATTCTTCTGTTTTCTGTTCGTGTATTTTGTACTGTGATAGTCTACCTGCTTGTGCCTGAGTCTTCATAATTTTAATTCTTACTCTTACTTTTAATTGCCACACTATTACCCGTTGCATTTTTACTGGTACGACGCAAAAATGGGCTCACCGTCACCCTTGAATTTCAATTCGACTGCCGAAAATAAACAAGTCAACTCTGGAATCAAGTTCACACGTGTCAAAGATCCTCTCGCTTTTGTCAACGTTCTCGAGTCTCGGCTTCCTAACTCTGCTCCAGTAAAAAAATTGCGACAATTTTAAATTTTAACGCTGTTAAATTTTAGCCTGATTTTCATAATAATATGTGTATTTACTATATGTGTAGGTTTACAACGCAGCAAAACAAACTGCCTGGCATGATGAGCAAGTTTGGTTTGTGTTGAACTTGGATGGTAGCGACTTGTCGATGGAAAACAGTTGGATTTGTGTAACATATACAAGAGATGTAAATGAGCAATAAAAAATATGTGTAGATTACAGATCGTAGTAAAGTACAAACTTGCCAAGCTTTTTTTACACAACTTTTGTCGGTTCGATTGATACAAAGCTATTTTATGATTCAAAAAGCTTAATCCTAAATTTTTTCTATCTTTATAAACTGCAAGCGAAAGCAAGTAATTTTAACTTCGCATTTTGTACTTTTGTACACGTTTGTAGGATTTTGGTCAGGAAATTTGCATCTCAGCGCCTGCCAACCCCACAATCACCGATGAGCTCATAGCCGCCTTCTCGTCCTGTGAGTTTATTGACTGGGCCTCGGGCTTTGTATTTGCAGCCGTTGAGCCGGAAGTGTCCAAAGTCATGGCGGACATTGGCATTCGGGACAAAGGAAACTGTCTTGTGATCCACCCTTGTAACCTGTATTACATGGATATAGAAGACGGGCTTAATTTAAATACCAAGTAAAACGACAATTAAAATCAGCACTATTTAATTATTTTCCTTGTTCCGCATGTCCCAGGCATATGCGTTTTTGCTGATATTTAAAAGAAAGCAAAGAAATAATTTGTTGTGGAAATAATACCTGGTTGTGTGTATTCTTTTCCCTCTCTTTAGTTTTGCCTTAGGCAAAAATGTTAAAGTAAAAGATATAAACGATGACCTCGGAATACAATTTATCCTTGACACCTGGAAGTACACGACAGAAGGATCCAAAGAATATGTGACCAAAGTTGTCCGGAGGAACGAATCCGCTGGAGTGTACGTTGACATTGATGGACAAGGTGAAAAGGTTGTGTCCGGCGTGGGCCTCTCTAGTCATGGTCTCATTGGCATGCTTTACACGGATAAGAATTGTCGTGGAAAAGGTTCGCTTTCCAATTTCAAGTTTTTTTACAAAAAAAATATGATTCATTTTTGCTTTAAGTAATTTTGTATCTTTATAATTTTATAACAAACCGAAAAGTATTCTCTTTCTCCTCAATTTTCATTATATGTAAGTATGTCACAAAATTGGAGTACTTTTTGTGTAATATTGATTTTTTTCAAATTTTAGGCTACGGAAAATATGTGATGCACTCAGTGATGAAAAAAGTGAGCGAGAAAGGTCTCGTGCCCAGCTGTACTGTTGAGCTGAGGAATTCTGTGTCAAAAGCCTTTCAGTTAAAAATTGGATTCAAAGTAGCCTGCGTAGTGGATTTTGTTGTCTTTGAAAATACCGGATTTTAATAATTTTGATGCTAATAAAGATCAAGTTTTTTTCAGTATAGTTCATTAGTTTTTTAAACTTTATTTTAGCATAAAGTACAAAAGGTTGAAAAAAGTACAAAAATGTGAGTTGAGTATATTATAAAACCAACGTTGAGCATTTTGAGTATTCATTGCAGTAGTCATCATGGAATGTGGTACAAAATTATTTTTCCCAAGTTTTCTTCTTTTTCTACAAAAACTTCAAGTTCATAAAGTTTTAAAAGGTAAAAAGGTAAAAAAGGTAAAAAAGATCCGTTGATTGGATTGTTGGTTCTAAAAAAGTGACGGATCGGGATGCAGACTATTAGATCTACCGCTGTTAGTGGCAATAAGATTGCTTTCAATCACATCACTTGATTTACCCCCACACGGTGGTGAGCCCCCCTTGGAGAGCCTCTTGGCTCGTATTATTTGATAAGCTACAAAGCCCACGGCGGTAAGAACAAGGATACTGCCGACAACTAATGCCGCCACGATTTTCCGCTCTTCCCACGACGAATTTTGTCCAGCAGAGTCGTCAGGAGGGAAATCATCACCAGGAATGTGACTGGATCGTGTAGAGGTTGATACACCGGGCAAAGGAGGAGCATTTGTGGACTGGGAAGTGGTTGACCTTGTAGTGGAGCTTGGAACTGGATTGATGGACGATGGCTTTGTTTCTGAATTTAGAGTTGTACTTGTATTAGCTCTTGCCGTTGTTGGTTGTGAGGTTCCCGGATTCAAACTTGTTGGAAGTGGAGTCGGTGTTGTCTTCTCGTTTTCACCCGTTGTTTTCACGGTAGAAGAAGAAGAAGAAGATACTGATGGAGAAGTTGATCTTGATGTAGTTGAAATTCCGGTCGGCGTTGTTGGATTTTCGACATTAGTTGTTGTTGATGATGAAGTCGTCGAAAGAACTGTGGTTGTTTGCGCTTCCTTTGTTGTAGAAGTGCTTGGAATAATTGTTGTTGTTTCCTTTTCGTTAACTTTTAGCGCAATTATGTTTGAAGGTCCGGACTGTATAAAGAGCAACAAGAATATTCATAAAATAATATAATTAGTTTTAATTTTTAACATAACCCCAAAACCATTAAAATTTAACTTTTGTATCATAATAAAAGCTCTTTAGATGTTACAAAAGTATTTTTAATGAACCTCGACTGATTAAATTACTTAGA
The DNA here is from genome assembly GCA_034698285.1 of Sminthurinus bimaculatus. NCBI lineage: Eukaryota > Metazoa > Arthropoda > Collembola > Symphypleona > Katiannidae > Sminthurinus > Sminthurinus bimaculatus. Next base: position 4,256 of record JAQIVE010001882.1, on the reverse strand, counting down.
ATAAATTATTTAGCTTTATTTACCGTCATGTCATGATAATTCGTCTGAATGACGTAATAATTGAGCTCATAATTTCTTGCGTGTTCTTGAATAAGTTCCAATGTCCGTGGAGCATTGTTGGCTGGATACGTACCAAACCTCTGGTGCGGCTTTACTTTCCCAACCAACTCGGACATATCTGTTGAGTGGAAAATTGTGTAGCTGGTTCCTGTACAAAAAAACGTAGATGTAAATATTACTTGAATAGCTGAAATAATAATTTGATTTTTGTAACGAAGAGAAATAAATAAAAGTTTAAAAGCTGGTTAAAGTTAAAATTGAAATCACAAACTTGTAATTCACGTCAAAAATATTATACCTTTGTCATCGATTCCCAAAAGAGTTGGAGCGGTAAAGGTGAAGGTCATCAACCCCGTAGTTTGATCGATTGACCCTTGTAAATCCACAATCCTGAATGGCTGGCCCTATAGTAAAATAAAAGGACAAACTTTTACTTTACAAAAAAGTACCGCTTTTTTCGATATTATTGACTATTTTAAAGTATTTTACATACAGGTATGAAGTCATCCGAGTTGACAACGTGAACCAAGCTTGGAGCAGTTACTGCACGTCCAAACGTCCCTTCGATCTTGAGTCCAGTACAAGCTGAGTTGGAACCCTCTTGATTTCGATTACTTGGGAAGCAACCAATGTTCTTCTGGTCAGGAAGGAGTAATTTGGGTGTACGGGCAAAGTTTGAGCTTGATTGTGAGATTTCTTTACTATCAGAAGACGACGAAGATGAGGAACAGGGTCGATTTTTTATAAATGCGATGACCTTGAAGAATCCATCTTCCCTGGGGATAAAACTTCCCGAGTAGATTCCATCATGAAAGGAAATATCCGGAGTTGCTAGACCATCGTCAGATAACGAGATTTTCCACACTTTTCCCTCACTTTCATCGTCAGTTTGAGTATTCACCTTTTGGATGGTGGCCACAACATCCAAATCTACTACTGGTTGGCCGTCTTTGTGGATCTGTTGCACAGAAAAAATAAAACGCTTTTTATCGTAAGAATTTAAAATAATTTAAGAATAAAGAAAGAAAGTTAAGTTATTCTACGTTGAAAAATCAAAACTCAAAATCGTACGGAAGCAAAAATAGTTAAAGGTGAGTTGGTGAAGGGGTTAAACACAGTAAAGTCCGCTCGTTTTGCCGACGTAGACACCACAATGGTCATGCCTTTCGTTGGATCTTCCTCCTCTTTCACTCTTTGACCCTTGACCAGTTCCAGTTGACCTTCCTCCTCGTCCTCAGTTTTGTTTCGAATAATTCCAAAGACATGAACCGCCCCTGACAATCCACTGCAAAGTTTTGCACTTGATTCACAAGCATAGTGGACAATCCATGGGGAATTTAGCTGGAAAGTTGGAAAGAAAAAAATTAATTATGGAGAATATTATTTCTTTCTTAAAAAAACAAAACCATTTTTGAATTGACAGTACTTATGAAATTTTATGTTCATAAAATTACATTCGACAGTTGTCGGGAATTGGCCTTGACTGTATAAGTAAATCGTCGAAAGCTGGACTCTGTTCTATCATTCCATTCTGGAGCTGCTTCCACCGTCAGGAGAGCAATCCTTCCTCCAGCCGACTTGTAGTGACCTCCGGTCAAAGGTTGAATGTAAATGTCCTCGGTGGCGATCTTCATGTTCGTCGTCAGGTGAACTTCAACTTGATCAAGTTGACTTGATAGAATCGGGATTTCATTCACGTCGTTGCTAGTCACTTTTCCACTGTAGACCTGTAAAGTCGAGATTAAAATCAAAAGGAAAAATTACGAAAATTTCTTAAAAAACGTCATTGTCTTTTTTTGAAAGGAAATTCGGACCTCTCTAAAGTTGTTCCTTAAAGGGAGCGGATGTTGCACGGTGATGCATAGCAATGAAATTTCCCGAATCAGCGGCTCTAATTTGTTTTGAACATCTTGCTGATCTACAATCACAACATTCTTTCCTGCAGAGACTATTGAGAGACTTTCCAGATTTGGAGCAGCCATTCGATCCTCCAGAAACTCGACACTGAACACTTTAATTCGGGGGTTAGAGCTCAAAGAGCCCAAAATTTCATGCTCGTACACAAGGTTTCCTGGAAAAACAAGGATTTGGTCACATATTTTCAGCGGGAAAATCAAAAATCTTTTCACTATTGCTTTATGCGAACTGCGAACATTTTTTATTCAAACTAATTATTCAATGAAGTAATATTAAGTATTTACGTTGAGAACTAGAAGTGCCCGTTTTAATAACGAGTAAAATAGATCCTGCTGGAATATCAAGTTGACTCAGCTCACTGATCGAGTCATAAATGGGGGCTGAAAAGTCCCTTGCATTTGGTCCAGTGGGGACAACATTGCTCAAAGCTCTATATAATGAAAAATGCATTTTAAAATTGTATAAAAATTAAATAATTTTTCAAAATTCCAATGCAAAAACATGCTCAAATTTGAAAAATGTTCGTTCTATATATTTATCGAAAACTCACTCTTGAAAAGGTCCATTATTTTCAACATAATCCCACTCAACTTCCGTCTTCCTTGAGACTGGAGGGCCCTCCGAATCGATGTTTGGATACGACACGACTTTAGCCACTGTTGAACCGTAAATGTTTCCAGGAGTGAGCAACCTTCCGATTGTTGACCCGATCGCATTGTCAAGGAGTGTCTGAGAAACCTGAGAAGTATACAAGATACATACATAAATACACAAATTACCATTTTACTCTCTTATCTGTTCAAGAAGTTCTTTCTTTTGACATACATATCAGAAAATAAAACGAATCGTTATTCTTCTGAGACTTACGGAAGTATTTCCTCTGTCCAGAAGAACGAGGAGACGAGGATGTTGAGAGGGTTTGAAAATGAGAACTTCCAACTTGGGGATTTCAATAGGTTTTGGCTCAGTCACTTGTTTGAAGTCACTCGTCTCTCTGATGACCTCCCAGGCGGAGCGATGGCCACAATTTCGGTTTTGGCGATTTGGAGCAGCTCGATTGTGGGTTGTTTCGTTACAAAATTGGTCAACTGACTCAATCCAATGGAAGTGCATGAGACTGGATCGAGCTTTGTTTTGCTCCACGTATGGAACAAAGCGGCAATCGTCTGAGGGATATTCCTCATTGTTGTTCACGTCACAAGTTTTGTTGTCTCTGTAAAGAGGAAGAAAGTTGAAAAAGATCATAAAATTGTTTGTAATTTACATTTACAAGTTTAGAATTTTAGAAAACAACTGCTTTTCGTCTCTTACATCGTTCTGTATTCTCCTTCCAGTTTAACATCCGAGCAGCCTGTAGTTGTCCATCCTTTTTGTCCGGGGAGTTGGTGAAAGTAGGGATACTTTGAATCTCCTGGATATCCATGCTATTTTAAGCACATTTTAAAAGTTTATTTAATTTGTTTTTCTATGTTCACCTATTTACATTCAACGCGATTTAAAATTGATAAAATATTTAAGTACCTCTTCCCAAATCCCCCATCGAAAGCGCGCCCATTGCGTAATCAAAGCTTTCCCTGTAATAGGAAATTATTGTATTGTAAATAGTAAATACATACAAAATACTATACAAACAATACAAACAATACTAATACATTATTGTATTAGTATTGTAAATAGTAAATACATACAAAAATGAACTCTTAATTTTTTTTACTCTAAATTTTAAAGCCAGGTCATCAGAAATTTTTTTCAAAAAGTTGCTTATTCTTACAAGGCGTTCCATAAGATGCGTCGTAACTGGAATCAAAGAAAAAGTCCAGGGGAGTTTCCACAAAATCTCCCGGCAAACCGCATGTGTTTGGATTTTCAGCCCGGAGGTACTGAAACCGATCCGAAATTCGGATATCTGCACTGGCGTACGATTGACTGAATAAATGTTCGAAGAAACATTATTTATTGAAACTTTTTTCCATTTCCCTTTTTTCAACTTATAGTGCCAGAAGAAACAAAAATAGTATAAATATTAAATATTATTCGCTCACACATGCTGTAAAAAAATCTAAGTAGTGTGAGAGTTTTGTATGCATTATGCATCCAGTTATTAGTTTTTAATTTAGTCAGTCGCACATAAATTATGAAAACCACTTGACAATTTGCATCGCCGTTGAGGGAACTCCATGCAAACATACATAATGCATAATAATATATATGTTACCGTGATTTTGTACAAGCCGTGAATGTATACAATCACTAGGGATTGTATACAATTAACCGTGATT
>JAQIVE010001881.1:0-22403 GCA_034698285.1 Sminthurinus bimaculatus | reverse complement strand
TAATATCGCATCCCGCAAGTAATTTATTCTTTGTATTACTCCCTTCTGTCTATGCGGAATCATCAGCCGTGTAAATGAACGAAAATGAAAACGAAATGAAAACTGGAGCAAAGGTAAAATACCTGCAGAATAATAATTACGCCGATGGCTGATATACATAGATCTGCAGTTTATTGATAAAACACGCTTTTGCATATACTGCAAGGTGGTGCATATTACCGTATGAAAATTCCGAAAATTTGCATAAAATCTACTTTTGCAGCAATGAAGCATTTAATAGATGCTACAAATCCTTGACTGGGAGATAGAAAATTTCCCCAAATTAAAAGCCTCACTAGTACCTGTTGTTTTCCTGTTAATAAAGAGATCAGCTGATTATTTGTAATCAATACGCTTTAGCTCCTTACTTATCCGTATTTATTTATTGAATAGCATGCATGTGTGCACTGCATAAAGTGTACATATGTATTACATACATTCACAACTTAGTGGCAGGAGAACAGATATTTTCAAAAGCCTCATGCCCAATTTTTATTGTTTCTATTAATCGAATTCAAATTCTATGTTTAAAATTCATTACGCGAAGGACGGCGATATGTGCTTATATGAGAAATGGAGATATATAACACCATAATTTTTTCTACTCAATCTACCATAAACACAAGTAAGTAAAGAAAAGGGAGAAAAAGTTTTTTATTACGAAATTCACTGTGGTCATGAGACTCACAAGTCAGTGTACAGTATTTTAAAACAAGAGGTGACTAAACGTCATTTTGCTGCAAACCGAAAGGGTGAGGCATAATAATGAAATGAAATAAGAGTGAAAGACAAAAGGAAATTCAATCCAAACTAGCTACCAAATTTTCCCACATTTATACTAAATATATATGCTCAATGTATAGATAGATAGTCAAAATTGAAAGTTACACTGACAATAAAGTCATTAAGCTCATTTATAGCTGACAGCCAAACGTCAATTTTGTATTTGTACATGTGTGTATGTAATAATTACAGCAAAATGCATAAAATTTGAGGCATCAGTTATTTATCCCATGATTAACTGCCTAGTGTGTCCTTCAAAGCCTGATTGAGTACTCAATTTGCTTTTACACATTTGTTGGTGTCTTTTTGTTTTGCCTTCATGTCCACCTTTGTTTGAAGGTGAGAAAAGGTATTGTCCTCAGCGGATTTCCTTCGCTTTTGTACAATTAGCCTTTTAATCCCCGTTTATTTTTGGAAGTAGATTAAAATACTTATGAGTTTCCTCCTCCAGCTTAGGTTTTGGTGCAAATCGAATACTTTAAAGAATTTATTACCATTGTCATCATCATGTTTTGTACTAAATACCGTAGTGACAAAGATTTACAATAAGAACTTTTATCCTTATACATGTATACATATATCTGCATCCGTGCATAGGTATAAGGTATGTACAATAGTCAGAAGACCCAGAGGTGCTGTAAAAATGTAACCATTGTGAAGTAAAGCAAATAAAAAGTACAGTACCAGTATAAATACATACAATAACATAATAGTATGGACCGGACAGGGATATCTATACGAGCAGCTGCATTTGTTTGTTCGTTCAAGGGTTGAATTCGAATTCACATTTGAGACGCTCTTTGCCTTTAAGTACATTTCTTCGCCTTTCCTACACTTTTCTTACCATATATTCTTGGACTCTGTTTGTATGGGAGGCCAAAATCCGAATACGAGCACAACCAACTACCTACGTATGAGTATTCTTGCGATACATAGATATATGTACATTTACGAATACACACAGTCATGATATGAACTGTATCTACGTAAAAGTAACACTAGACACCTTGCCTTTGCTTTTGCCTTTTCTCACCTGTCCCCATATAAACATGTACCAAAGTATACCCATGCTATACGGCTTAGCTTAAGCGTATACATGCTATGTATAATGTATTTGTATGTATATACAAAAGGATGAGCAGTTGGAAAATATTCCCAATGCAAAAGTATTATCAGTGAGTCCCTAAAGGAAAAGACGAGGATTGTAAAGGCGTAGAGTGTGAGTGTATAAGGCTCACCAAGATGAATATGAATACGAATACGAAGAAGAATACAAGTAAATACAAGTTGAATTTGGAAGGGATGAAATAGCCTCAAGGTGAAAATACCTTTGCAGGTAGGAGCTCACAGTCGTGAGGCGAAGATGGCCGCTTTGCTTAGCTTTCCTTGTTACTTGCGACGAGTCCTCAACTCTCTTCTTCTTCTTATGAGTTTGGGTCGTCTTCCAATCCATATGTACATACATGCGGCTAATGCTATTGCTATTACTATTACCTATGTATTGGTTTGGTTTGGTATTCAATTCCCCGTACGCTTTGTACACACTTCATTTCATTCCATTTCATTTGAATCCATTTTTCCATTGCATTCCTTTTCTCTGTACTATACTATGTATACATGCATACTATACATGTACATACTACATACATAAGACATGTATGCGTATGTGTATATATGTAAAGTGTCTTCTGCCTCGTCTCGTCTGGTCTAATTCCTCTGTACAATAACAATATTACATATCTACACACTTACACACACATTTACCATGCACATACCAAAGTGAAAATCTACACACATAGTTATGTACTTCATTCCTTTAATTGGAATAACTCAGCTCTGCTCTGCTCAACTCCTCCGAACCAACCTCAAGACTATTTCTCTTCAATAATAACAATATTCTCCGAAGATTCCTGCCCGAAAAACCCTCCCTGCAAACCGAAACTGTGCTACTAGTTTAAGAGTTAAAACAAGGAGGAGGGTTAAAAGTTATTATTTTACGACAAAACATTTTTAAATACAACATTGAGGGTTTTTAATACTACAGATTGCAGTGCTTAACTATCTAACGTATACATAATGATTTGGAATTCCACAAGTTTACATTGTTTGTCTTGATCACCATAATATGCAGTTCTTTATTCTACGTGAGACATTTAGACAATTGAAGAAATAATTATTGTGCTTTCTAATAAAATTCAAAAGAGGGCAAAAAAAATTAATTAAAAAATATTTGTTCATTGTGCATTAGCCTACGGTTGAAATTGCAGATAATAATGTAGTTTGTGCTTCAAAAATAAATTTAAAAAATATTTTTAAAAGCTTTTTTCATTACTGGGAGTTGTGAATTCTGCAAGTGCACACTTTAGGAAAAATTCTATACAAATTATAATGTGAAAGTGCATAAAGATGGAATTAAATTTTCCCCATCTCAACGTGAACAAAGAGCTTATCGAAATTTGCAATAAACGTTAAAAAACTAAAGAGTAAATATTTTTTAAATTTTAATTACGAAATTTTCAAGTGATAAAATGGAAAGTTGCAGGGGATTTATCCAGTTGTCATGGACTTTCCAGCAAACGTCCTAGAGAGTCCAGCTGACGATGGAGTCGAACCTCGTTCATCCACAAGTACAACAACCTACGCAAATACGGAAATATGTAGACTCCAAGACAAGTCGCTACAACAATCTCGGGTTCATCAATGAGTCCCCTCATGGGGGAGGTGGAGTTGGAGGGGGAATCGGAATTGGTGCTGGAGAAAATGACGGACTTGGAATGGGAGGCTCCGACACTAATCACAGCAATAATAGCCGGCGGAGCAAAGGTCAGGCTCAAAGTCAGGTACCGCTGCCCAGTCAAAACTACACTCCGAGTCCGAATCACTCAAACAGCAACACAAATTCCAACTCCCGGAGCAACAACAACAGCAACAGTAATACGAGCTCCAGCAACAACAATGAGTCCACTCTCAGTGTGACCAACATGAACAATTTCAACAACAGCAACTGCAGTTTCTCCAGCACCGCTGTCAATATGACCTCCACCACCATGAACCTAAACACGAGTCTCAACTCCCACGCCAACTTCAACATGCACAACTCTGTGAACAATTCCCGCAACCAGGTCAACAAAATGAACCAAAACCATCACCCCAATAACAACTACAGTAAAATGGGCAATCGTCTCACCATGATTTACACTGGGCATAACGACAGCGATAGTCATCCTTATATGGGAAATTTTAATGTGCGTGACCCCGAAATCCTCCCTCCAGAAATTGGAGTGAATCCCAACATTCACAATATGAACATGCATATGAACATGAATATGAATATGAACAATAATGTGAATATGAACATGAATTCAAGTATGAATCTTGGAAATGAGCCGGGTCCAGGTCACCTGGGTCAAGACTTTCTCCCCATTTGTGACTCTCTCTTCAATGTGATATCCTTGGCCGCCTACTTTTGTGACATTGTTTTTGACGTTCTCACCGCCTACACTTTTTACAAGGATGACATGACCATTTGGTCCATCCTGTGCATGTTTTTCATCTCACTTTCCACGATTCTAAGTCAAGTGCTCTCTTTCAAATGGTACAAAAGTAAATGCAGTGACAGAGGGAAAAGCAAGTCAAAGGACAATGTCAACCGGGGTCAACACCCTGACCATGACCATGACGACTCTCTATCACTCACCCCTTGCTCTTCAAACATTGTCATATTTATGCATCTGTCCATGTGCGGGGTGATTTGGCGCTACTTCAAACTCTTCATCCCCGTCGACCTCCGCTTTGTGAAGAACGAGGTGCGTGACCTCTGTCTTCTCCGTCTCGTCCACGCCTTCTGCGAAGCCGCCCCCATGCTCCTCATCCAGCTCTACTTGATTTGGCTCAAACCCGGGCCCGAGTCCACCACCGACCTCAACATTGTCTCGACCGCTCTCTCCCTCTTCTCCGTGTGCTGGGCTCTCGCCTCCTTCAGCAAAAACATAAGGCGGCAGAACGTCCACAAATTTGTCCTCACCTGGCTCGGTGTCATCTTTCAGTTCCTGTGGAGACTTGGCACGGTCACCTCTCGAGTCATTGCTCTGTCCGTGTACGCCACCATCTACACCTACTGGCTCTTCCTCGTTATCTTCCTCCACTGGTTCTCCATGCTCCTGTGGCTCATCTCACCCAAAAACATTTTCCACGGGGAGAAAATGTCGACGATCAAAAAAGTGTGGTACTCTACCCTCATCGCGGTCGTCTACGTCTTCTGCTATGTCAACGTCCAGGAGAGCAACTCCCGACAAAAACTCATCATATTCTACGTGACCATGTTTCTGGAGAACACGCTCCTGTTCTGCGTGTGGCTGATTGCGGTGAGAAACGAAGAGTTTTGGTTCAAAGAGTTGGCCACATCCCTCGTCTTTGCCGGATTTATGGTGGGCATTGCCTTCATGTGTCTGTACTATCGATATTTCCACCCCACAAAGCTGAGTTATGCGGATGAAAGCGGGACGACTTCCACCTATCGGGAGAGCCATAGCTCCGCTAACTGTAATGGTATTGGGCCAGGTCATAACCACAATTATGGCCATTCAAATGGTGGTCATGGAATTAAGGGAAACATTTCTGGGGGTGAGGGTCTTTTCAAGTGTACGGGGAACAAGGGAGCTATGACAGGAAACGGGCACGTTCCCTATGGGCATGGTCACTCCAACTACAACAAGATGAACGGAGGTCATCATCACGCAAATCACCATGTTCGAGGTGTGTTCAACTGTCAGTTTCATCCCGCGATGAAGCGGAAGAAGAAGAAGCCAACTTCTTTTGTCCCGCCGCCCGCAGTCCCAAAAAATAACAAGAACCCGCAGCCTAACAACGAAGACAACGAGAATGAGAATGCTGAGGAAAATGAGAGTCCAAACGAGTCCTTTTTAATCTCGCCAAGCAACAAGAGTCACCCCATGAGAATGAGTCTGGTCAACATGGGCATGAACATGAATATGCACATGAACATGGGGATGAACATGAACGGAAAAATGAGCAATCCCTTTTGGAAGAGACCTTTGAGCATAACGCTGGGGAGTGAGAACGAGGGGAGTGTCGGCAGTCGAGTGGACATTCAGCAGAAGTTGCAGGAGAAGAAACAGCAGCAACTGGCCGAGCTGAGGGAAATTGAGGAGGAAATAAAGCAGGGCAAGTTGAAGAGGCCTCACATCTCAGAATTCCCCGAGCCGGTGAGTGAGCGGCAGCCGATTCCCTTTGAGAAGAAGCAGCCCTGGTCTAGAGCGGATCCTCCGGTCCAACTGAGTCCACGACCTCCCATCTTAATTCCACCCTCGGATCCCAACGAGTTTGTCCTCGACCCGGCCTACCTCATGTACTCAGCGGCTAATGGCGGCTTCTACGAGCAGCCCGACTGGAACTACTATGAACCGCTGTATCAAAATGATGTGGAAGTCAATGGTCAGCGGAGACAGCAACCCCAACAGCAACAACAGCCAAGGCAGGAGGTAGAGAGTCAGGGTATCAGCAGAGGAAGTCAGAGTCCGAGTCACAATATGAATCCGAATCCGAGCTCCAGGGACAGTATCTACAAGTCGTATAGGATTCCCTCGGATATTGACAGTCAAATGTCTCTCCCCCGGAGCTACACCCTACCCAGGGAGTTCAAGTATCGGAGAAAAATGAGAAAGCCCGTTAAAACTGAAAACTTTCTTCCCTCCACCAACTCTAGTGATGGTAAATTATTTAATTATTAACAATTATATTTAGCTTGCATGACATGCATACTGCGACGTGGTTTCTAATTATTTTCGTATTTTTTTAAATTAACGCAATTTTTCTTGTTTGTTTTCTTGAAGCGCAGAATGATGCAATTAACGCGCCTTAGTTATACATTTCCTTTGATTTTTGATTGTACAAAACAGGGATCTTGGACTTTCTCGCCTTTTCTTTGTGCTTTTCATTAGCGTCGACTTGACTTGAATGATCATGAAGGAATATTATGCTCTTTCTTTTTAATTAAGCGTCTTTGAGGAGTCGCTAATAGACGTTTTTATCTTGATTTTTGGGGCACTGAACAAGAATAAAAGTAAACCTAGTCAATATTTGATGTGTATTCTCAATTTAGTCAGCTCAAGCTGAGAGAGGCAAGAAAAAATAGAATATTTTTCTTTACTCCTCAGCAATACACAGCATACAGAATTTCTCCATATCAATAATTTCGCCGCTGTTTTTCTAGCCTTAGAGACAATGTGATCTAATTTCAAAGTTGTATGCCGTAACTTTTCCTCTTTCTTCAACACGAAATTAGCTATTAGTTGACTGATGCGCAGGCAAAGTAAACTTAATTACTTTTCCATTATTTTGCAATAAAATGTTTTTGTTGTTTGATGAGCCATGTCAAGTGGGGTCTATTTACTGTAAATTTTGACGTTACAGTAAAAAATATATGTAGTTGCAATCAATTAGCTAGAAATTTTCTTACAAGACGGCTTTTGACAGAGAAAAGTATCAACTAAGTCCAGGACGACCAGAAAAATAGGGTTTATAGTATAGTTTATTCAATTGCTAAAGAAGAAACTCTTCATGCACACCGAAACATTTGTGCAATGAAAGTATAAAGAAGCTTTATGCAAGAGTCATCAGATAAAGAACTGGAGATGACAGTTAAGATTAGGCCCATGTTATTAGCAATACATAACTTCAATAAGTTCCGGGAGATGCAAAAACATAACATAGAAATATAGTTGAGCTGCAAAAAACATGAAAAAATTCTGTTATTGTATAAATACATATAAAATATATTATACCTATACTTCCAAGTATCAATAGGCTCCAAAATTGCAATGCTAGTAGTCGCGGCTCGATCAAAAGTCAGTCAAACAGCAGAGTTGACACACTTGACAAAATACACAGACAGTTTGGCTGTATGCTGTATGTAGTACATATGTATGCGGAGATACAAGTTGAAAACGTTCTAGCTTGATGAATATCTAAAGAAGAGTTTGTTCGTATGCTCTAGTTCACTTTTATTTTCGTTTCCCCCTCTTTTATCTCTCCACATGGATCTCACCATCAAGATGTTTCTTTGACCCCAGTTTTCTATCGTCTTCTTTTATTGTTTTTACATACGTATAATATGTATATATGATATGAGTCTTGGTGTATAAAGTAAAATATAATATAGTTAAAAATGGAACAGGAAATAAAACCGCATGAAAAAATGACATTTTTAGCAATAGTTTCTGATACGTGTTTTGTACGTAAATAATACTTTATGTTAAATTTTCTCTATTCTTGTTTATTCACAGCCGACGTTGACTCTGGAGGAGAAGACCCCGAGACCTACAGTCATTTGCGGCCTCTCCCATATCCCCTCCCACTTCCTTCCGTCCATCAAGTTCACATGCCCAATTCTGGCTCTGGTTCTGGTCAACAAGGAAAACGATACGTGGGCAGTCGGAGACATCGAAACATTGAGACAAAGTTATAGCGTTCGAGTTACGATAATAACTATAAATACTAATAGTAATCATCCCAATAAAAACTGTAACTTCACACATTTAATCATACTCATAATGTTAAGTTTATATTACATTATTAAAGTGCTGAAAATATTATAATGCGAATCTATCAGTGTATCGATGTACGTACTTTTTCAAAAACTTTCAAATGTACAACATTAACTATAAAAGTGTGCTTGAGTTTCCGTTGACTGTGTGCAAATACGTTTTTATTGGAGAGTATAACAATGTAGGATGTAGGTACGATATATAAGTTAAGTTACAAAAATGTATAATATTACATATTATGAGGTTGAATTTTGAAAGTACTGAATAACTGTCATTTCAAAATTTTGACATGCCCAAAGACTCAAAAGACTTCTGTCCATGACCTTTTTGTCCACTTTTATATCACACTCGTTATTCGTTTGTACATAATATTTTTATTAGTTTAATTTTAATTTGGCAGCAAAACGTCAAAGTAATAAAGGAAAATTTAGAATTCATTGAAAAAGCTTCTGTTATATGACAATGACGATGGTCTAAAAAGAATATGGTTTTGGTCATTTTCCAGTAGACGATTGTAAGTGTTCTCTAAATTCTGCTCATTGCTGTAAACATTGTGTATTGTGTACCATTGTGCCATAGATGAAACATTCATCTTGCTGTTGTATTATATAGTTAGTAGTGTTTATTTGTAGGAACTTGTACTGTGAATTGTGAATATACCTGTCTATAGTGTCAAAAATTTAAATAGAATGTAGTGTAGCTTACACATACATAATACATACGTGTCTTCCTAAATATTGTTTTGATAAAAAGTTAAAGAGAAATATCGCTAACATCAAACTTTACTATCGTTGTTATTAAAAATAATTTAATCCATGCGATGCATATGACTAAATTTATCGTTCAGCTCCGTTCAACTGTAATAATCTCGTAATACATAAATAATTACATAATGTGCCTTGTGCAAAAAGAGTGTAACAATAAATTGACGTTGAAAAAATGAACTTCGTGAAAAGCTTGTACACAATTTTTCAAACATTTTGCAGTAATTTTCTTGTATACAAATTACTCAGATGGTACCGATAAAAAATCCACCGTGAAAGTTGTATCATATGCAGTAGCTTTCTTATCTCTAGTCGTAAAAGGTTTCCTTTAATACGTTGCCATGTGGAATACATCCTGGCTTTGGGAGAAATTCGTCAAAATAATGAATCATCAAAAATCTCAGTTTGTCCCAGCATGTGAACATGTGCACGATCGTGAACAAGAACAAGAAGCCAAACAGTTATGTAAGATATGAAAATGCATTAATATTACATATTATTATTATTAATGATACATCTGCAATTACAGCACACATTTTGCCATTCATTTTATCCAAAATATCATACCACAAGAGCATTAAGTCACTTTTAGTGGGCATTTTCTTTTGAGCACTATTTCCATACACACGTTTATTGATGCTTCTTCCACTTCTTCTTCCACATCTTCTTTATCGTATTCCTTTGCATTTTTTCATACTTCACTCTATATCTCTCGTTGCCTCGGGCAACGGGCCAAGTTTTTAAATACAAAGCACAAGCTTGTACAGTTTTAGTCCAAGAAAAAAAGATGATCGTTGTGTTATGTTGGTTATTACGGTGTACAAATAGTTATGGAAGGGAGAGAAGCAAATGTCGGGAGTCGAAGTCGAGACAGACTTTAAAAAAAATCTGAAGCAGAAATTTCAAATCCTCTCATAAGGGACATCATATAAGACTGCAAATCATTTTTTTGGCCCGTCACAATACACTTACCGTACGATACCGTAACCATACACATAAAAACGTACAACACACACAACATACATACACGATGTACAAAACCCGGTTCAAATGTGACAAGTGAAAAACAAGCAGAAAAAGCAAGCAAGGAAAGTCTTCCACTTTGCAATCTCATTTTTCACGTCGACTTGAGCTTTACAAGAGCGAGAAAAATCTGTTGGAAAAGTGTGATAAATAAATTTCTACTGTAGTCGACCTTTGAAGATTGTTGAATCCCTCGGATCTCGACAGGTGACCTCGTCGTCCAATAGCTCTAGTCAAATTTATTTGTGTTTACCCTCTGTTCAAAAACATGGTTAAAGTGCGATTGGGGATATTATTATCATTACTTTTTTTATTCCGCAGCTTCAGTTTCAGTCGACCGTGAGAAAGAAAAATCCGGGTAAAATTAGATCGTTCATTAAGTTTGAGCTTACAAATTTCTGTGGGTTTGCCGATGGCTTTTTGTCGATGAGGGATTTCTACATACAGTCAGTTACAAGTACGGATACTTGTGCTCTACATGCTCTTTCTCTCTCTCTCTTTCTCTCTTTATACACTCACTCTCGAGGTGGTGACAAACAAAAGGCAATCTCATCATTCGTCAAGTTTTGTTGTGTGAGGAGAAAAAAAGTTGGCAAGTCCACCGTGCAAATACATACACAAACACACGAATTCGCAAGTAATTTTGCAGGGCGGTAGTTCTCATACATATATAGATATTTGTTAGTGCTTACACCAGCTGGAACTTTACATATACATATACTGTATGTAGAGAAGCAGAAGATACAAATATACATTTAAATATCTAGAATAGTTACTACTACAGTACAATTTGAAACTTCAACTTTCAACTATTTCAATTTTAAATCCTTTGGAACATTTAAATAAGTTTTACCACTACAACTCGGATCGGCCCTCTTTTTACTGTGGCACTGATGTTGGTGGTGGCTGTGGCACATACATTCGCTCAACTGACAAGCAGTCGTTTGACTTTTGACTGCTCACAAACTAATTTCCCCCATTCGTTCCCTTTTTCTCCAACTGAAAATGAAGCAGTCAACCAAGTGTAAAGTGCTAAACTGTTGACCTCGTGTGGTATTTCACCAGTTGAAACATTTTTTACACGGTGAATTTTTTACATTGTGAAGTGACCATGTGACCAACAAAATTAATAATAAGCAGTGCTAAAATCCTCCCCAGCTCATTATTCAAACTTTGATTTTACATTAATTTGACGTCCCTCGAGCTCCAGAGTTTGAGAGTTGAGATTTGTAAATTGAAAGTTGAACGCTAGTTAAAAGAGTCTTCAGAGTAATAATATTTCACCAGGAATTTTTATATTTTCCCCGTGTTTTCCTCAAGTTAAGGAACTGCGTGCCAAGTTTGTCATCGCCGTTGTGTTATTACCGTCTCAGGTTTACAAATATATATAAATATCTACAATGCTTTTTCCATGAGCCTGTCGCTCTTTGTGTCGTTAGTTTTTACTACAATATTTTTACATGGCAAACTTTTAAAAGAGGAGGGAAACTACAATTTTTCATCTTCTTCCTCCTCAAACACAAAGGTAATACCGAGAGTGTAAAGTTTCCAAGTTGGAAGACAAGAGAAGAAATCCTTATTGAAAGTGTGACGAGAAGAAAAACCTGGTGTTTAATGTTTACTCTCTTGCTCCAATTCTTAGGTCCATCCTCTATTTATTGTTCTTTTAAAAGGGAGGTTTTGCAGTTTAAAAATTATGTTTTAGCCTACCCACTCCTTCATACAGCTTTGAATAGTAGGAGCAACAAAATAAAAAACACAAGTCTCTTAAAAAATTTAAAACCGTGCTTTGAAATGAATAAATATTGTACATAAATTACAGATAAAAAACAACACATGCTAGTTGAAGAAACAAAAAAAATCTTCAATCAGCAACTAATAACAAACCTCATATATTACACATGGATAGAAAGCCCTGTGTCTCAAAACGAGAGAACTAGGGGGAAATTGAACCAAAGACACAAGGCAAGTAACCAAAAGAGTTTATAAAGACAAGAGCCGAGCAAGAGCTCCACTTGGAAAAGAAACCGGTGCAAAACTGAAACTCAATACGGCAGCTTGGAATGTATGAAACTGCGTTGCATAACCTGAGATTTCGCATTTGCCCATGAAATGAGGCAAGGATTCGATGGCTTGTAATATTTTCAGTGCTCAGTGTTCAATGATACCTCATTACGTATACGTATTACGAGTGTGAATTTGAGTGTTTACACACGCAAAAAATATTGTGTATTATGGAAAGTGTGAAGAGAGTGAGCAATAGCTGTTTAGCGGATTTATTTTAAAAAGGTACTGCTTTCAAAGAGAAGAGTGAACCACAGAAAGGAAAATGAAGCATATGTAAGTGTGTGGATATGAACGAGATAGAGAAGTGAGCTTTTTACTATGTGCAAATTGTCTTGACGTGACCCTGTGATGAAAATATCTAGCGGCAAACAACAGAGGAGGAGAGACAACATGCAGTCCGGGAGTCTAATGAGGAGCTGTCTTTATCATCCAAACTTTATCTATTGCATTTTCCATCCTCTAGATATTCCTTTCTCCTGTCTCTCATTATGCCTTATTATAATAAACTGAGGCACAATATACCCAGACTATGCTATTTACTATTGTATAACACAATATAAGACAGTAGCTGTTTGTTATCAGCTGTTATTTTGTTATTTTATACTTAAACTTAACGAGTTTCCCTTTCTCTGTCTCTCTCTCTCTCTTTCTCTCCGTACCCAAGTTTAGCTAGTTAGCTATTATATTATTTGATCTTATAGATACATATAGCCCAAGAAATTCCTCATTGTTAAAGTCAAAATTACAAAAGATAAACTCAACTCCTACTTCTCCGGCTTGTTGTTACATGCATATACATATACATGAACTTTTACGATACTTGCGGCTGCTGCTAGTTACATGCACTCTAGCTATTCTACAACTATTCTATGCTCGATGGAAGAATATTTTTTTCAGTCAAAATCATGCTGTCTACCTTGTTGTTCCAGGAGAACGAGGAGTCGACAAGCCATTTTAAAATTTTCATAACTAACCACCGGTTATTAGGGGACAACGGTGATTGTGAGTGGATATTATGAAAGTTCAATTTACATTTTCATTTGGATTTGATTGAGTTTTCAAGCCCAATTTCAATTTTGATTTTGATCCCGAGCCTGCCTTCGACACTTCAAACGGATTTGGATCTGGAGCGGAAGTTAATTATAGAAGCAATATTCAAAATACGGGACAAATTTTGGGATCAAAAGTGAAATTAATAAAGTTTTATTTACAAATTGAGCTTAATCAATGGGCTCAGAGGATGGATATTACAAAACTTATGAAGAGTCTGATGAAGAGGAGGCCGAGTATGAGGAGGTAAGAAAAGCTGAATTTGTTTTTATCGCTTTATTTTGATTTTGCCGAAATCAGGGCTCTTCTACTAATTTGTTTGCTTGGTATATTGCATACTTCATACTCTTCTCATTTATTTTAAATTTGGTACATTTTTCACTATTTTCATAGGTATACAGCTGACTTCATTATCATATTATGCATATAATATGCTGTATATTATTTTATGTACATGTCAGAAAAGTCAAAGTCAAAGTTTGTCCAATTAGGCGTGTGTTTAAAGTTTCCAACTCATCAAAACTATTTGGTATAGGTTTCACTTCAGCGTATACAGTAAATAATACCAATGTCAATGACAATGAGATTGAAAATGACAGTAGGACAGGTAGGCAAGTTTCATTACAAAGTTCAAAAGGTTATGCACAATGTATATACACCATAATAATATGCACAGAAATGCTTTCGACGCTAAATGGAGCTAAATAAAAGGCCACATGGAGAGAGAAAAGACCGTTTAATTTATTTATTGGGAGATGCAACTAAATCTTTTTGTGAACGAGGAGAGAAACGTTTACCGCTTGCGAAAACAAACGAAGCACCATATAAACGTCACAGTACATTAATCGACAATGCATGTAATTGGAAATCAGTGTCATTGTGAATTGCGATTTCTATACTTCTACTTTCCATTCGTACAATTCGTACACATGCATAACACTTGAACAAAATCGGATTGCTCCTGTTGCTATGGATATATAAATGGATGGATGGATGTATCTAGGATGGAATCATGGAACGGAGTGAAGAAATGAATGGAGGAAGCGGGCGATTTATGTCAGTCAGCTTTACTCCGACCGAGCATTAATTTAATTTCTCGTCGTGTGTGGATTGTAATTGCAAGCGTAGGTACTATAAGTAAGTACAGTTGGCTCGACATTCACGGTATTATATAGAAACAAGAGACGACAAAATCCGAGTCTACTGTTCACTTCAACTTTAATAAGGCGAGAGCTGAGAATTTTAGAATTCAGTGTGAAAGTACGAATACAAACACCCAATAAAACCGTCTGCAGCATGAAAACCTTCTGCTCTGTCTGTCTGCTCGAAGATTCTAGAGCTGATCCTGAATGACAACCTGTATTAGTGTACAGTGTACACATACATACGGCAGGCAACAAATGCCCTCCTTAATTGTCCTATCTGAGAACAATAATTAGTCCTGGAAATTAGCCTTCAGTATAGCTATAAGGAACTTCTGAGTTTTTACCGAGCTCCAGACTTTTATACAGTCGCAACTTGCTTTATAACAAAAATCAGACGTGTTTTTATACTATGAAAGCTCTCTGAATGTATGTTTTTTTAATTTTATTTACTAGTAGACAGGAAGATGTGATGCAGAGGTTTTTTGTTGCAAGTTTTCAATTTACACGAGAATTTTCTGCAAGCCGACGTCCTCTATTTGAAAACCCAGGTTTTACTTGCTCTCTTCTGTAAGATGATCATATTTCACGGCCAACTACTGTGTTTTTGTTGTCTTTGTCGTTGTCGATGTCGCTGTTGCTGTCGCGTTGGTTCGGTGAGTGTTGGCACACTCTGCTACCGCGTAAAGTGTCAAGCTGATAGATAAACGGGAAGCCAAATGAATTACACAGAAAAAACTGTCGAATTTCCGCAATACAGGACAATACATATGTATACATATGTATACTCGCAAAAACAAGTTAATTTGATCATCAAAACAGTAAATTTTTGAAATCGCTCTGGTACGGTCCCAAAAATTGGTTGTCAGAAAAAGAAAGTGTACGCTATGAATTTAGTGCAATCATAAAACAATCCCGTGGTTTGCTCCAATTACTAATGAAAGTTCGAGGATCTTAAACCAGTGACAAGTAAAGATTTTTCGGTTTTCCGGGTTTCTTTTTCAAAGAATTCATTTGTAAAAAGTTCCTCCAAGATAAAATTTCATGAAGGATTAAAATTTTGGCAAAAACGGTAAAAATGTTGTAGTTTTTGAAAAATCCAGACGACTCAAAAACTTTAAAACGTTCTATTAATACAAATAATTAGCACTTGAAAGAAACATTTGCTTATGCTCTAAATACCCTCATAAACTTGTACATTCCACTGTATACTTTATATGCTCGTAAACGAAGGTAGGATATAGATATAAAATATGAAATATGTTGAAATGCAGGTCTCTGTTATTTTTTGCAATTGAATTAGAGCCCGCTTCTTGTATTTATATAATACTTAGGGGAGTTTCAAAAAGTTAAAGTGTCAACGTAAGCCGACTGGAAAGTGTCCAACAGATTGTGAAATTGAATGTACATACACGCATATGTATGTACGGACTTGCCCGCTTTGGCTCCGCGCTTCTCCTCCTCCCATTTTCTCCCTCTTCTCTTTCGTCGTCGTCTTCTTCCTCTTATCCCAAGTACAAATGTAAGCCCGAATCCTAAATTTACGGTATGTGTATGTAGTTAGACCTACACTTTTTTCTTTTACAATCACATCACATCACGTTACTTTACTTTACTCTCCCGAAAACGCGCTCTCTTTCTCTCTGTCTCTCTCTCTCTCAGTTGCCGGCATTGAAACCACGGGCAAATTTTGAGCGAATATCAAAATTGCCACTTTACATTTGCCCTGCTCCTTTAATTTGTACCATCGCATCGTATCGTATCGTATCGTATCGTATCATATGGTAACATATCGTCTACATGCAATTTTATGGTAGCTATATCTAACACATAGAAACTAAACACAAGTAAATACAATGCACATGATAAGATGCTAAATCCATGTACCTTAAGTGTATAATAATATGTATGTATTTATAACAACATTTCTGTAGCTACGTATATTTATACACTGTATGTAGTATGTAGTGTGATATGCTTTCGAAACTACACAGGATAAGCCAACGTTGTTGTTCCGCTAAACTTGTTGTCTGTCGTCTAGTTACATGGCTTTTTCCTTTGGTTTTAGTTGTATCTGTACGTTCGACTCCTCTTTTTCTATTCCATGATATTTTTGGATATGAGATTTTTGCATAGGGTAGTTACATTTTTTCTTCAATGACGATCCCCATTAAAAACTCCATCGCTATCTTTTTTCTCACAGCATGCATGCATAGTCTCTGAATATATTTCCTTCTGTCTCCTATCTCTCTCTCTCTTTTATATTTGGAAAAGACAAGAAAAGACATTGCATATCACATTTTACATTCACATCCAAATCACACTTACCTACATACAATATTACTATTACCTATAGATACATACTTATATACACACACATTAAAAAATTAAAATTAAACAAAGACAAAAGACAGGGAGAGAAAAACCCCAAGACCGAAAGAAAGAGCCCATTAAAACGTACATATCTACACAAAGTAACGGCACACAAAATTCGTTGATACTCGAGCCTCTCACACTCGCCGTTTATATTTTCCCTTTATTCCATCTCTTTCTCTATCTTTCTCACTTTGATTCCATCATAAAACCTCAAAAAAAACCAAACCCAAAAACCTAAAGTATCTCGCCATTAAACAAACGTGCGACGGAGCAAATACTAATAATAATAATACATATTTTACGGTAAATTAAAGGCAAAACACGTCAGATTGACTTTTAAGACAGAGTAAAGTATATAAAACGTCAAAGTCACACGAAGACTTAAATAAACTGTGAAGAAAATTTAATCGGCTGTAATCCAAGTCGATAGTTGACACCACGATAGTATTGATTAAAGCAGTAAAATCAAGGTTTATTAGTGTTTTTTCTTTTTATAACTATACTGTCAGTGAATATCATGGATCCTAGTAGTGTTTTCCGTGATAATTGACAAGTGAAGTGGTTGGTTGTGGATTTCCGATCAAATTTGCTGAGAAAAGCAGCATGTATACACGTTTGTGATAATGTCAGTGCTCTTTCCGGTGTCTATTTCTGCAAGTTTGTTGGGCCTTTATTGGCTCAGTGCAAGTGTCGCTCAGGAGGATCAAGAGATCGACAACGACAAAACCGACGACAATGGCTCCAATTCCCCTTTCCACTTTTTGTCAAACGAAATGGCCGGGAGGCAGAAACAAAGGCAAAGAGAAACAAGAGCAGGAAGAAAATAAAATAGAGGCAGGAAAGGAGACAAAACCTCTATAGTCGAGTCCCAAGAGTGATCCTCTACAGTATAGGCGATTCCGTGGAACTCTCGATATTATGTACAATTCACGATACAATTTTCACCCTTTCCCCCATTTACATGTACGTTTCCTCCGTTTGGGGTTTCGAGCAACTCCGCCAATGTGGTGACGGTGTTGGTGACGAAGATGATGACGGTGGCAATGGTGACGGTTGTCAAACAGTGCACACAACTTGTTTCCCTCCTTTCGGATCTTGTTGGGTTTATTTTCTGTAGCTGTGTATATGGATAATGTATATGTATGTATGTGCTCTTTGCTTCTTGTTCAAACTCAAGACTGTTGACGAGCGTGTAAACTGCAGTCAAGTAGGCACGAGTAAAAAACTTGAGACAGGAGACCACCTCTTTTTTGTTGGCAGCCCTATTCTGAACGCTCTTTCACAATTTCCAGGCTCAATCTGTATCTGTATATGCATCAAGATGAGAAATGTGATGTGATGTGATAGGATACGATATCATGTATGATATGATCTGAATTTCATATTTCTCCCCTGTGAGCCTTCGAGCTTGAATTGAATGTTATGAATGGTGCGGTACAAGAGTTGAAGCAGCTCTAAGCTATTTAATCTGACGGTGTATACACATACTGTGTAAATGTATGTACGATAGTTTACACGGTTTTGTTTCCTTCCTTTCTCCGACAAAAAAGAAAACAGTCCAAACCACCATATAATATAATAATAAAAAATAGAGAAAGAGACACTACGAGATGCACGCTGGGAGCGTCAAAAGAGTTGACAAAAATGAATGGCAGCTCCCCAATGACGATACGGTCCAGGTCGTCAACCCAAAGTCAAAGGATGTTAAGGTAAAGTCAACATTTGTGTCCTATCTGCTTCTATCCATGCTTGCATACAATATATCATACATGTATTCCAGGAAAATCCATGAGCATACCTGCATAATATCATGTACCTGAATAAATAAAGGTGTAAAAGTCTTCTTCAACTTGACTTGACACTTGAGAAAGCTGCAAGAAGTTTATTTCACGCTAAAGGTTCAAGTTTTCGTGTAGAATAAGAGCATGCTAGAAGAATAAGCAGGAGAGGAAGTTGACTTCTCCAGGATTAAATTAAGCGGCTAATTGCAACTCCAACATACAATTTGACACACAAAGTGCCACTTGTTCTTAGTTTAGCTGGGCAGAGTTTGTTCAAGTCAACAAAGAGCATGTTGACAAGAAAGTTGAGACGAGTGAGTTTAAATTTTGGAAAATTTATTTTATGAACCAGCTGGGTTCTAATCATCAACCTTGTGCTTGGAGTTGTGTGTATATGTAGTTTCATCTTGCATCTTGCATTTAAATTGCACCAGCATGTATTATTTGTCTGAAATTAAATAAAATGTTTAGTCCCGTAAATACACAATATAAGCTCTTTATTTACGAGGGATATGATATTTCAATTAAAATGCAATAAGAGCATTTTATTTGCAAAATTAACAGCGACACTGACAAAAGTTTAATGATTAAAGTTGTAATTACTTGTAACTTAAACGTGGAGCTTCTCAAACTGTACATTGTACATTGTACACACAGTCTCACATTCCCAGTTTAAAATTTACAAGTGTATTTTCTGTATGCATGAGGAGTACATTTGAGTGAATTTTCCAAGGGTGAAAGAGGAATATTCAACGTCATTCCATTAAAGCACCACAATAATGATGATGACGCCGATGATGATAATGTGTGTAATAATAGTAAAAGTAGTGAGCAAGAAAATTATTTTAAAGGAGCTCCCTTCTCTCTTCTCTTGAGCCTCGTTACTTAAGTTGACTTGGCTCGGCTTGTGATCTATACGTTGTGACATATTATCATCATTATATTATTATCTTATTCCATTCCTATAATATAGCAGTTGCTATTGCCTCCATTATTTCCGAGTGTGTATTTGTATGTATATAGTAGAAGGTAAGATGAACAAGTTGAAGATGAAGATCGAAGCTCATGCCAAGAAAATGGTTTTGTGAAGAGAGCACATACCAAGAGCGACGGAGAAACCAACCACATTGACATTTCTCATGCTTCTGTTTTCTGTTCCAAAGCTTTGACTGAATGTAGATATTTGTGTATAATGTATTTGCATTAGCTTCCCGTGTACCGCGCACTGTATACATTACACTACATTACACGGTTTACAAAGAGAAATTCGCAGGAGAGCTCCGGCGTAATTTTAATACTTACACAATGTGAAAATGAATGTGAATGCGCGATTGTGCCATCTGACGAGTTGAACACTGTTTGCATGTGTGTGTTAAATGTGGATCAGTATAAAAATATGATTGCCTATGACAGGCTTGAATTTTGTAGAGTTTCAAGATGAAAAATGTTTCCCCTTTATTTTAACGCTGAAATACAATGCAATGAATATAAAATAAAACCACAAAAGTACAATACAATGGACAACTTGTCTGTATGTTGAACTGACATGATGATAGCAATCAAGTGCGGAAGCCGATCTGTAAAATTGGACTAAAGCTGGGGTGAAAAATGGAATTGAAAATTTAACGAGATGTTTCGTCAAGTACATGGTTTCCCTTTTTGCGAGTCAAAATCAATTTTTCCCAATGTGGACTGAAATGGCATCCGCCGTATAAGTATAGTTGTGTATATTATAGAAATGTATACATAATACATACACCACTTGCCTGCTCCTTGATTTTCTGTTTGTCGGATACTTTAATACTTTATTGGTGCTGGTTGGAAATATGGGACTGAGTCAAAGGAGAGTAATAATAATATTATTATTACAATGTACCACTACTGTGCAATATTTATATAGAACACGTGAATTGATATCGCAAGGATCTGATTTCCAGTGTTTAAAAAGATCTCGTTATGAGCAAAGAATATGCATGCAAGTTTGAGCTTTTATTTGCCAGCAGCTTAGCAACGGTGAGCTATTTCACACTCTTTTCAACTAGGAGAAGCGAGATGCACCTACCGTAGTTCACCAAATAAATACCCTGGGTATTTATTTGAAGCTTTGCGAAAAATCTATGACTTTTACGTATAAAAGACATCATACTGGGTAACTATTAGGGGTTGGGTATTTATTTGGTGAATTACGGTATGCAGTGTCGTATGTATGTATAGCATACATTTTATGTGTTGTGATACGACTGAGTTTCACATTTGTGGAAACAGTTAAAGTTTGAAGCTGAAGCTCAAGGTTCGTAGTTCATAAAGCAAGGCCTGAATGTGTACATGTGTATATTTTTGTGTTCAGTTCAAGTGCTTGTAAAATTCTGAATTTGTTTGCTCGTCTTATTATTATGTAACCTCATTATTTAACAGTTATTTGATCTTTCTGTAAAGGTTACAACGTTTATCGATTTTCGGATCAGATTCAGATTCAAACTGATATATTGCCCGTAAAAAATCCTCCAAAAAATTTCATGGTTACTGTGGTTGGTACTTGCGTTAAGGCTAAAAGATGTACCGAAATTTAATACGGCCAAAATTACTTTCGAAATTGTTGAAAATATTTTGTATTGACTGACTAAGTAAATATTTCAAATAAATATTGAAAAAATTTTAATGTCGCTGTACGTATACATGCATTTTGAATCCAATTTTTTCATTTTGCTTTCATTTGCATGAAGATTTTCTTTCTGTTAGTTTGATTGGAGTTCAGATGAAAAAACCTCTATAGGTGAAGTGTTTCAGCCTCCCTTTACATTATTTTATTTATTCACTTCCATCGACTCGGATTTATCCTGGGAATAGTTTATTCTACAGTATTACAATATACATACCGTCAAAGGATATAATATGTAGTGTGTAAAATCTCTCTAAACCATTTTTTGCGGATATTCAGCACACTTAATCTACCAAAGCGTACTACAGTATTAGCATCGAAAATATTCCTCGGGGCAACTTATACGAATCCGAAAAGGAATCCCACTCCTATTCCTATCTATAAAAAATTGCTATACATTCATGTATATAAGTGCATGCATCACTGTTGGAGTATAATAGCTTTCTCTCCATCGAAGAAGACAAAAGTATCGACATGCTTTTATCCAGTACTGAGCAAAGCACTTTGAAGTCTCCCCCACAGCCATCAAATATCCACAATCTATATAGAGATACCGTACTTGTTAACGTTTCAAAAACGCTTAGTCCAAGACTTAAGAAGCAGGAATGAACCCATTTTGCTTCTTCCTGTTTCTGCGCGGCCATGGAAAGATACCAAAAAATGCAGAAATATTACATAGTATCGGAGTGCCTTCACTTGCAAAATTATCTCTTTGGGAAAAAGTCTCTAAAGATTAAGTATTTTGGGGTTTCTTGCTTCAAAATTGGTTCTATTTCCTACTCCCACAGCAACAAGAGCGGAAGCCCATTTAAAGGTGGAGAAAGGGGCAAAAGTTACAAAGAATAAATTATTTCCTAAATTCAGTAAAAAGTCTTTTGTCGTGAAAATTGACGTAGGTGTAAACTTTCGAAGAAATTTTTAGAAAATTCAAAGCTAAGACTATATAAAATTTTGCATCTTGTTATATTGTACTTCTTTAAAATAAATTTGAAAGCATTAACCCACTCGAAACAAATTTGTTCAGAATAAGTAATGAGTCATAAATTACAGTCGGCAAATACTTCACGCTCTTATCAAACCCTTAGAAAAATATCTGGGCAAATATTTGATGAGATTTTGACACGCATTTGGTCGAAAATCTCATCAACTTTCAT